>JANHAO010000049.1:0-58237 GCA_026873985.1 Saraca asoca
AATGAAGTGTCGGTGTCGAGAAGTGTCGGAAACGGGAACGTTTCCGACACGCGGATACGGCTATTATATGAAGTGTCGGTGCATCATAGACTAGTAATGTAGCCTTATCTAAACCCCCTGACCATTCTACCCTTGTCTATATGGCTATATAAAGCCACTAGGTATGCATTTAAAACTCTAAGACACACATTATAAGCTTTTTTGCCTACATATTGCTAACTTAAGCATTGGAGGGTTTTCTCACAAATTTTTGTTCCCTATGCAAGTCATCAGCACCACTCTTTATAAGCAGGAGATTAATCATTGGCGTCATTTGTTGCTCTTCTTTCCTTCGTAGTTGAAGAGCTTGAACTTAGAAAATCATCAATTCTTTCCCTAACTAAAAAGCCACCTCAAAACACCAAGAATGAGCCATTTAGTTATGGATCCACTTACAACGATGGCAACCACTGCACCTTTCCCTACATGACCAAAACAATCGAACAAGTCCCCTCATCAACACCCAAGCTCAATCGCTATGACCATGAAAATCGTGAGTGTCAAGCCCACAACAATAAAGAAAATACCTATAGTAACTTGGATACTAAGCTCTAACAATAAGCCCTTATAGCCGAAATCTGACAATTGAGGCAAGAGGTGTTGCACTTGAGGTAATAAGAGAATGATTTCGAAGAGTGAGCTTGAAATAAGCACAAACAATAGCACAAGCTTTAATAGCAACACAAGCATGAAAACCAGCAGGATGAATAATACGACCCCTAAACCCTAGAGGAAACCTTGGAGGAGACAACAATGGAACCAGCCACTAGTAGTTCTATTATTAGGACCAATAGCATGGACTATACCATAATTTTTACCAACTACCACCACCTAGACCATCGTCACCAACCAAGGAAAGCCACCTGTTCACCTTTAACATTATGGTAACCTTTTTACTACCTAACTTCAAAACCCTTTCACACATCAAACAATATGATGGAATGTCAAATCCTCAAGGCCGTCTCAAGTCCTTTAAGATAGGGATGTTGTTGTCTAATGCCCTAGATGCTATAATGTGCCAAGTTTTCTTGACCATCTTAAAAAGGTAGTCTTGAGATGGTTCACTTTCTTTTGTCCCCAAATTAATTTCATAATTTTGACAGCTGATGAAGCCTTTTTGACCCATTTTGTCATGAGCAAAACTCACAAGAAAATATCTGCCTCCCTTGTTAACTTCACCTAAGGTGAGAAAGAAAGCATAAAAGATTTTCTCGCCCATTTCAAGCGCATCGCCCTAGGAATAAAAGTTTAACAGTGGAGTTATCATTTCAGTGATAGTTATTGGCCTCCAACATTGTGACTTTTCATAATCATTGGCAAGTTTCCTGACGATCACAATGGCTGAACTCTTGCGATAGTAGACAAAGTTCATTAACACAAAAGAGGTCAAGTAGGCCAAGAAAAGAAACAAGATGCAAGGTCAGCTAAGTAGCTCCCTCCCAAACCTGAATTGAAAAAGGAAGAAAGACAAATCTGACCCCAAAATGATCACCACAAAGAAATTTATCTATAACGGCCTTAAGCGCTCACATAATCAAAGGCAAAAATATCGCCCGATTGGTGCAATTGCCAAAAAGACAAAAATATTTTGGCCTATTAGACAAAAGTAAGTACTACATATTTCATAAGGATTACAGTTATGATACAAGGGAATGTGTCATGTTGAAGGATGAAATATTAGACTTCATTAAGCGAGGGTAGCTAGACTCATATCTTTATTTGGGCAAAAGTGCCCTATTGTAGGAAAGTCAGGAGGGCAACAGGACAAAGGGTAGAATTGTAGAAAGGATAACAAAGACCAAAGAAAAGATAAGGCATCGAAAAGAAGGCCACTACCTAATTAGGGCAAAAGACCCCCACCAATTGGTGTGATAGAAGCTATACTTAGAGGATTTACAGGAGAATGACAATCCTCAAATTCAAGAAAAAAGATGATCAGGAAGTCATGAATGTGGATGCCAATAAAAGAGCTAAGATTTAAGAACTGTGCTTGGTCATTTCTTTCTCAGACGAAAACTATGGCGATATCATTGGGGACCATGATGATTCTATGGTTATAATTGTAATAATCCATAATTGGATGGTTAAAAGGATTTTGGTTAATCAGGGGACCTCAATGGATATCCTTTATAAGCACACCTTCAAGGTGCTAGCAATTCCCCACTGTGAATTAACCCCATATAATGGCTCCCTTATTAGTTTTTCAAGATAGTTGGTCAATATTGAGGGAAGTTTGGTACTGCGAGTAACCACTGGTGATGAGTAATTATAAAAAGATGTAGACATTGAATTTCTTACTATGAAAAGTTTTAACTCTGCCTATAATACCATTCTAGGTAGGAAGGACAACCTTGAACAAAGCAAAAGTTACCGTTTCCACTTTATACTTATTGATGAAATTTTGAGTGAACAAAAATGTTGGGCTAGTTTAAGCAAGCCAGGAGGTTGTTTAAAGGTGTTATTACAATAACTTGAAGAAGGGAGCACCCTCAGATGAATGCAAAAAATTGCCTTCATCAATCTCCACTAAAATCTTGGAATGTAGAAAGGCTTTGATAGCTAAGGTGATGGATCCTAGGAATGATGAATGGCAAGAACTCAACCTAAAACCTAAAAAGGACTTGGAAGAAATCCAAAATTTTGGACTAGATGATAAGAAGATAATTTGTTTCAGCACAATGCTCCCCTCGTGCTTAAAAAATTCCTTTGCCAGGCTAATCAAAGAAAATATCAAAGTTTTTTTATGGACCAAGGTAGATATACCAGGAATAACTTGCCAGGTTACCACTCACAAACAAGCCATAGATCCAAAAGCCAAGCTGATCCAGTAGACAAAGCACAATATTTGTGCAAAAAGATAAAAAGGAATTAAGGGTAAGGTCCACAAGCTTTTCACAATTGATTTCATTAGAAAAGTCTAACATACAATTTGGTTGTGAAATTTGGTCTTTATAAAAAAGGCAAACAAATCATGGCATATGTAATGGATTTTACGGACTTAAACAAAGCATGTCATGATGATTTTCTTCTACTGTCCTCAATCAATTAGCTTGTTAATTAGGTGTCTAGCTATAGATTGATTAACTTCATAGATGCCTTTCAGGGATACAATCAAATAATGATAGATAAAGAAGATAAGGAAAAAGCAACATTCATCATAGACAAGGGTGCATACTACTACAAGGTGATTCCTTTCGACCTAAAAAATGCAGGGTGACATGCCAAAGAATAATAAACAAAGTTTTCACCTAACAAATTGCAAGGAAATTGGAAGTCTATGTTGATGACATACTTGTAAAGCTGGCAGGGCATGATGCCCATATGGCAGACTTACTGGAAACCTTTACAACTTTGAAGAGAAATCAAATAAGAATTAACTCCAATAAGTGTACTTTTAAGGTGTCATCTGGAAAGTTTTTAGACTTTATGGTCTTAGATAGGGATAGAGGCAAACTTGACCAAACGTAAGGCCATACTTGACATGTAAAGCTCTAAAAATTTGAAAAAGGTACAACATCTCAATGCAAGTATTGCTTCCCTTACCAAATTCATGTCCAAGATTGTTGATAGTTACCTTTCTTTCATTAAAATTTTAAAAGACATTAAGAACTTTGTTTAGTCTAATGAATGTGAAAGGTCTTTCTTCGAACTCAAGTCTTGCTTGGCAAAACCACCAATCTTAGCACGGTTAAACCCCAGCAATACTCGTTACTTATACCTGGTAGTAACCTAAGAGGCGATGAGCTTAGTACTCATTAAAAAGGAAAATGGCAACCAACAACTAATTTATTTTTTAACCAAAGTATTACATGGCGCTGAGCGATGATACCAAAAGATCGAAAAGCTAGCTTATGCATTACTCATCTCATCTAAGCACCTCAAGCTATATTTCCAAAGTTATCACATAACCATCAAGACAGATCAATCATTGCATTAAGTCCTGGAGAAACCTGACCTAGTTGGGTGACTGGTCAATTATTTTATTGAATTAAACAATTATAACATCAAGTATGAGTTTAGAAAGATGATCAAGTCCTAAATCTTTACTAATTTTGCCTCAGAGATGATGCACCTAAGCTAAAAACCCTAAGCGGACTTGGTACCTTTCACATGGATGCTCTTTATGGAAGGGTAATCAAATGGAAAAGGAAGCAAGGCAAGCATCATCCTAGAAGGACTTGACAAAGTGTCCATAAAGTATTCCTTCAAATTTGAATTTAAGGCCAAAAATAATCAAGTGGAATATAAAGCACTTATCGTTGGACTCAAATTGGGTAATGAGATGGGTGCCAAAAAAAAAGTATACAAGGATTCACAGCTTGTGGTAAGACAAATAAATGTCACCTATAAGGTTAAGGCCCCCAAGACTAATTAAGTAATAAACAATAAAACCATCCTCTAGGAAACTCTTTCGAAAGAAAGCTTCGAAGCTGATAAAGCCATGTGTCTTGACTAGTTACCATGCAAGAAAGATCCTATAGTAGCGTACATGAAACATGGGCATCTCCACCCAAGAAGGATGAAGCCAAAAAGGTAGTCACACAATCAGCACCATACTATATCCATAATGGATGACTTTACAAATAAGCCTTCTTCTTGTCAATCCTAAGATGTCTCTACAACGATGTAGCAAACTACATCTTTTGAGAACTCTATAAGGGAATTTGCAACAACCATATTGCCACAACTGCCTTTGCCTAAAAGGAAATCCTTAATGGTTATTTTTGGCCAATTTCCAGGAAGGACACCAAGGAATATGTATGAGAATGCCCAAAATGCCAAATGTTTGCCAAAGTTAACTATCGCTCACCTACCAAACTTCGCCCAATTACATCAGCCTGGCCTTTTTCCATAAGGGGATAAATTTCCTTAGACCATTCATACCTATTATAAGTCAACTAAAGTTCTTAATAATCACTATTGATTATTTCTTCAAGTGGACAGAGACAAAGTCCCTAGCAACGGTTACTAATAAAAATAATGAAAAATTTGTTTGAAAATCTATTATATGTAGGTTTGGCATCCCAAGCATCTTGATCTATGTCAATGGCACCTAATTTACAAATGTTGCCTTCATCAAGTTTTGCTACAACCTCAATGTGGCCTAGAAGTCTGCCTCTATGGAATATCCACAAACGAATAGCTAAGTCAAGCTAGCTAATCAGATTATCCTTAAAGGATTTAAGAAATAACTGGAAAACTCCAAGGGAAGATGGACTGAAGAGCTCTGTAGTGTCTTATGATTATATAGTACAACTTCATAGAATGCCACAGGATATACTCCGTTCATGCTAACCTTTGGTCATAAGGCCCTCATCCCCATTAAAATTAGAGAACTTAATGCAAGCCTTGTAAAATAAAATGCTACACAACATGGTGAAAGAATAAGAATAAAGCTCAACATGGTGGAGGAGGATCGGGACATTAGAGCCCAAACATATAAAGTAAAAAAGGCTCGTTTCCTTGCATGGAAAGTTAGAAAGGCAGAGTTCAAACCAGAGGCTTTGGTGCTAAGAAAAATGGATGGGAACAAGAAAAATAAAGAAGGAAAGCTAGCAACCAGATGGGAAAAACTTTTCTATGTCAAAGAGGTATTGAACAATGAAGCTTATTACTTCCAATAGTTAAAAGGAAGGGGATTTCCTATGCTTAGAATGTAACGCACCAAGAAAAATAATTTTTTTCTAAAATTAATTAGAAACACTCATTTCTAAAATTTATTTTTTACTAATATCATATTATCTTCAATGCTTTTTTTTTTTTTTACAAAAGTCAAAGAGGATTAAAAAAACCCCACATATCATTACATATTTGCCATTGCTACCATGCCTTAAAAGGCTAGATCAATAATCTCTCCAAAGCCACTGAAGTTGCAAGAATGGTGCTTACCACTACTCAAATGATGGTCGTCCCATTGTTAAAACGATGACCACCCTTAAAAGAGCTACATAGAGGCAAAAGTATAACATTTATCCCAATAGAAGAGCAATGAAAAGGTGGAACAAGGATGTTCATCACCATTCTCTCATAGATGCCTTTACAAAAATGACAAAGTTAGCACTGTAGAATAAAAGGAGAATAAACAAAGTATAATGGCAAAAATGTAAAAGCACCCTGTTGGTAAAGTTATGGCTATTCTTCCACAATAGTTTCAATATGGCAAAAATAGTGGTCTTAGTCTCCCTTTCAGCATGCTCATTGACATCCATCCGAACTAGACTCTAAACTGACAATTGCAATTTCACAGAGAAACAAAGTGTCCATTATGAATTCATCTACCAAGGAAGACAGGGAGGGTCTCGTGTTATCTCCACTCTAAAGAATTTGTCCTTTTTGCTTTTTGGGTTACAAGGAACCTTGATTACCATTTCCAGACCCTTGTTACATGCACACCAAGCACAAGCTTGAAAGTATACCATCCCAACTCGAGTGCCCTAATTGAAGAAATGGTAATGTGCCTTTAAATTTGCCACCTCCCTGCCAAGAAAAAGATCGTCTTAGAAGCTTTCATCACAAGCCAGGCATTAAAGAAAATTTGGGAGATGGCAACACCCATAGCCATCATTAGATCTCTTTCAAATTAGCTAAAAGTTAGAATTATGAGCAATTTTTAAAAGTACAAAAGGAGGAATATGAAAATGTTCAATGTATCATAACTACACAAGCGTTCATTAGGCTATAAGCAAATGAAATTGGTCCCTCTCGTATTGGTTCCCACCTTGCACCTCCTCTTCTAATCCTGTCAGATGAGATTAATAAATCATTTGAATTCTTAGACCTAGCCTCCTAATTGTTGTATCTACAAACCCTAGCCCACATGTACTATCCTCTACTATCGTCGCCTTTTCAAACTATTTTCATCAAAAGACTTTGTACCTTGAGGTATCAATGGTGACTGAACAAGCCATGCATGCCCACCATGAATGTTCCCGCCCTTCCTTGCTTACCACTATGCGAACATAGGCTATTTAAATTAACTTAGTTCATATTGGTGGTATTAGAAGAAATGTTTGAATCAATGACACTCAGAACCAATATTCTAGTCCTATCTCCATTAACTAGTCTCTAGGTATAAACAAGAACAACCATAATGGCCTTAATACTAAGAGAACCTTTGTTCTTTCCAGTTGATCCCATAACTTCACTAGACAAACAAAATTAACTAAGAAAATAAAAAAGTAAATGTACCTGAAAAATAACTCAAAAGCATCAAGGCAAGAAGAAATTGTAGAATTATAGCAACACAATTATAGCAAAAGTAAGCACCCTATCAAAACCCAAAATCAACAACCATAGTAAGGAAAGGGGAAAGAGTGCTTACCATAATCACCACCAAATATCAGAGCTAGAGAAGCAACAAAATAACACTAGGAAAATTCAAAAGAAAAGATAATGGAAACTTTGGTTTGCTCTCGAATACACTCAAAACTTTTGGCTTAAAAAAGTGAGGGAAAAGGAAATGACAAAAGATTATATTCCCTCATGATCCAACAACCAAGATTAGCCTAACACAAGCCATTTTGAAACAATGGCTCAAATTAAGAGATGCCGAAAAAACTATAATGGGAAAAAACACAGCATTTATTATGCACAACCAACAATCACATAAAAGCTACAGAGTAATTGACACCTCACATTAGCAAAAAAGAACAAATGATGTGATCCTTTGTGAAGCTCGAAGGATAAAAGGGTAAATGATATCACTCATAATTCCACTAACCCTATCACCACACTAGGCTTTTGCCCATCGTCACCAGTCCCACTAGACAAAGCCACAAGCACCCTCCCCACAACAGACCATCATCATTTCACGTCATCATTCTAGTTGAGTGCACCACTCAGGCGACTATATTATCATGCCCCTACCAGTAACGAAAACCCAACAAACTCTATTACTAATACAGTATTATCCCTATCCTTGGGCCATTGTCATCACTAAATACATAAATAGTATTATACCTCTTATTAAGTTACCATCCCATACAGTCACCAACTATACAGCCTTATCTAGACCCTACGACCATTCTACCCTTATCTATATGGCTATATAAGGCACCAAGTATGCATTCAAAACCCTAAGACACACATTATAAGCTTTTTTGCCTACACCTTATTAACTTAAGCATCGTAGGGTCTTTTAGTGACTTCCGAATATTGTATTGATGTTTGATCCTTGTGTAGGTCACCAATACCACCTTCTGTAGGTAGGAGACTTATCACTTATGATGCCAAATATTTTAAAAAAAGGCACTTGTACTTATACCTAATTGAATTGGTCAGGACTACACTTTTTTTAAACTTGTTGATGTGCAAATCAATTCTTAAAGTTAAAAAAAAAAACTGAAGGAAGAAAAAACCCTAATTAAGGATCATATTCTTCATTAATGGTTAATCATGGTACAACAGTGAGGAACCAAACTAGCAATAAAATTTAATTTAAAATTGGACTTTACGGTATAAATGTTTTTATTAATATAGGTCCACAAAATATCCTTGAGAAAAATAAATTAAGTGGCTTACCTTTTTTTAAGTCCAAATATGTAGTCCAAGTACGATAAATATTTGGAGTTACTACATATTTATTCATGAAGGCTCATATATTTAAAGTGACTTTGACCAAGATAGTCTTTCTATTTTATTTCCCCTTGTCTTAAATAAGGTTTCAAACTTAATATTTAAATTGGGTAACTTTTTTTTTTTTATGATGATCCACTCTTGCAAACAAAGTAAAATAATTATATCTATTTTACTTAGTTAGAGTTTTAATATTAAAGTAGGTAGTACTTTACTTTGGTTAAAAATCTTTGGACAAAGCCAATAAAGTTTCTTTATCCACTAGACCATATCAGAGTACCTAATATCTATTATATTATTGTATAGTCTTAGGCATGTGCTATAAGTAATCTTTTTTAAAGAAATTATTTCAACCTCTCAGCCTAATAGGTAGACCAAATCACTACTATAGACCATGATTATATTTTTCTTCTCATTTTATTTATTGAGCTAAACCTAAAATAGAGGGAAATGAGCCTACCCAAGAGAGCAAGTAGAGTGCTATTATGTGTTAAAATATACAAAATGACCCAACAAGAGTTGGTAAAGATTACTTCCCATCTAAGTAGGTCCAACCTAACAAGGTTTACTTGATGAACAAATAGAAGTGCTTGAAGACCAAGTTTTGACCCATCAAATCTTCTATAAATAGGCCTTCTACAACTTGAAGAATTTGTACCAAACATTTGCTCTCAAACTTACCTATATTCTCTCTAGTCTTTTCAAGTTCTAAAGTTCTTCTACTTTTAGTACTTAAACTTACATATTCACACTCTTGAATTTTTGAGTCCTGATTGTAAATCTCTTTAAGAGATCTTAATAAAAATCCTTCTTGTGAGGTATAAGCTAGAAATTGAGAGAAAGAGAGTTTTTCTTTGATAAGATCTTGATAACTTTAGATAAGCTTTGTGATAAAGCTTGATAAAAGGTTCTTATGAGAGAAATGTGATTATTGTAAATGGGTTGGTTGTGAGACTAAGTGGTGTAACTTATTTATAACTAGTAAATGCCTAAAGTGATTTATAAGAGCTTGAGAAGAGAGAAGTAAACCTAAGATATATTTTCTCTTGAACAATTAAACCTCTATAAAAATATCTTTGCTATATTCTTTTATCTCTACACTATTATTTTTGTTGAGATTTATACTTATTGAAAAATATTTTTAATTACTTGCTTAATTGTTTTCTCTTTCAAAAAGGGTTTTTACTTAAAAAATTTATTTTATATAAGTCAATTCACTCCCTCTTGGCCTACTAGCTTTATCAAATAGGGTTACAACTTACATGACATGTAGAGATCAAAGCTAGATGATGAGTGTTAGAATAATTTTGTGGACTAACAAAAATCATGTCTTCATATTTAAAACATAGATTTAATATTTAAGTCAATTATGAGTGTTTTGTACAAATAGCTCAATTGAATATATGATCCATTTTGTTTAATGGGCTGTACCTGTGTTAAGTGGACTGAGTTTACTGGGTCATTGTGTTGGGTTAATTGTTGATGGGTAGGTTAAACCCAATAACCCATCAGAGTTACACATGGAGGGTCCCTGGTCTCGGCTATAATATGCGTGTTACTGCCTATTAAGTAAGACGTTTTGTTTTTTTATCAATATTATAGCCAAGAAAGCAGTTTACCTCTATACAGAGTAATTTTTTCCAAGTTTAAGAGCATAGATTCATCATGTCTTCCAGGTAATTCTAAACCTTAAATTATTGGTACATGCTATAGGTTCACTTACAGATCTGGCATTCAAAGTATTGTGAAATTTCTTTTAAAATTACGAAATTTCTATCAATGAGGATAAATGATTTTACAAGACTTGTAATTAAAAGAGAAGAATGGATGGTTGAGGATCCATTTGCTTTGATGGAAAGCATCTTCCGTAAGAATAATTTTATTTACTTATGTTTATAGTTGCAAAATATTAAGATAATAGAAAATTTTGCATTTGTTCAATATTACATATAGGGAGTATGGTGAAAAACAACATCTACTATTATAAAAAGTAAGTTATTTTCCATCACTACCATACATAGCATCATGTATGCATTATTTTATTAATTAGAAGATATACAAATAGTATAAGTCTTTTATTTATATACAAGTAAATGAGACTTTCCTATGGAAAAATATCTTCAGGCCATATATGTTGAGCATATTGATTAATGAGAAGGTTTTCCACTGAAAACATGTTTATTATTTCATTTGTCATGTTGTTTCTTGCTGTCAATTATGACTGATCAACTGAATGACCATCATTAATTATATTGAGTTAATAGACAATAATCTTATTATAATGACAACTATAAATTGATCTTTAAGCCTTGACTATCCGTAAGAAACTGAAATGATCCAAATCTGTGTTTGGGTTTTATAATATCTATATTGCCAACACTTAGGTTAGGTGCTTTGACTTACGAATAACCTTATGAATGTTTTAAAAAAAATCCCATCACCTTTAGGCTTATGTTTAACCTTTATAGAGTTAAAGTAGTTATGTATATAAATATATATTTTTGTATTAATCAGTAAAAATCTAACTAGCCAAGATTAGAGGATAAATGTGAACTATTCACTCCTTCCCTTGGCTTCATAACACACCAACCACCATTGTATGACAATTGACAAAAGATATGCAACATGATTAAGGTTAAGAAGTTAGAATAAGGATAATAAAAAACTTGGTATCACATAATATGATTAAAATTAGTTAGGTTTAATTAAGGAGAAATGGGGGTCAAAGATCAACCATGATTTGCCAGGCTATCTATAATTAATTAATTCCACTTCTCCTTTGCTTTAGATTTCTTTAAGGTCACTTAGGATTGCTAAATAACAAAATCATTACTAAGATCTTTTTTTTGTTAATATTTCAAATACTTGTTTAATATAACGATTGTAATTCTTATTAATTAATTATAACACTTTTCAAAGATGTATAGTTGCATTTTTAGAACTTCTTAATAATAAAATATAGACAATAAAATCGATTAAATAAAAAATTACTTTGAATAATTTTTATTTTAATTAGAATTACAAAACGAGAAATATATTTAGGTTTCTACTCATATTATTCCTATTTTCTCTCTTTTTTTTAATCATAATTGTCTTTATTTAACAAGGACAAAAAATGTTGGATAAAACTGCTATCCTTTTTCTTTAATGTACTTTTTAATTATTTAATATTAAAAAATAATTTTTCTATATATTATCTAAATAAAAATAGACTATGTATAATCAATTATTAAAGGATGTTATCAAACATAAAATCAATTTTTTATAATCAATTATCTCATCACTATGTTAAACAAGTCCTAAGTAACCTTTGATTTAGTATTGTTAGAGTATGAATTATGTTTTAGTATGTATTTAAAAATTTTATGAGTTTATATGAAAATTTAATATAAAATTTATAAAAATTATAAATTTTATGAAAATTTTGCATGCAATAAGTCCATAAAAAGTTACAACTCTTTATAAAAGTTACAATTTTGTGAAAGTTGCATCAAAAAATGTTTCAAATTTTTCTCATTTCTTTATAAAAGTACAATTTTCAATAGAAAATTGCAAAAAGCATAACAATCCTTCACAAAACTTGTAAAATTATGTCTTGATACAAATTTTCTCAAATACATGCGTGAAGATAACATAAAAAGTTTCACACTCACTGTCATCAAATTTAAACTCGTCAGCCATGACTCATAACTTATTACATTGTTAATTATCTTATATTATTTGGAAAAAAAATGCAAAATACCCTATCAATTTTGGGATATTGGATTTGTCCCCACAAACTTTGAGAATTTAGAAATTAAAACCTTAAACTACACAAAACTTAGAACTAATACTCATAATTCATTTAATTAACTATTTTATTAAATTACATGATTCCTTCGTAAACCTTTTAACTAAGAATCATAATCCTATTGTATATTGGTTTATCATGTTATTTTTTAATACATAATTTTCCAACTAATTTTCAAGTATTTAATTAAAATTGTATATATCTAATTTAATTTCTATTAATTATATAACCTAGAAATTATGTGTGAAAAGTTGACTTGATAAACCACATACAACAAATTGTGGTCTTTGTCTAAAAAGTTTATGAAAAATTACACAATTTAATAAAATTCATACTACTATAAAAGAAGACTTGATGAGTTTGGAATCCACTGTTACATTTCTTGAAAAATCGATCCAAAATATTAAATATTTAATAAATTTTGAAAATAATTGTGTCAATTTCAATTTAGTAATTAGTGGTTAAAACCCAACTTTCTAATTTGATCACTTCTCAACCTCTCTCTCTCTCCTCAACCTCTCTCTCTCTCTCTCTCTCTCTCTCTTTGTATAACTCCTCATTTTTTTCACCAAAAAAAAAAAAATACTCAATTAACTATCCACTATTCAACAAATAGATTTCATTTAAATTATTTATTTAAAATTCCATACCTAATTGTTTTGCTACCCATTATTTTCAATAATTTAAAGTTGAACATTATTGTAATAATAATTTTTTAATATATTTCATTTGAATTATTTATATATGTTTTTGAAAATCTATTAACAAACTTTAATTTTTTATCATGACATAAATTTGTAATAAAAACAAATTTCATTGTACAATCGAACATGGTTTATTTTATTTTTCATTGTAGAATTGTACCATGACAAGGATCAAGTTAATTGAAAAAAAATAATGAAAATTGTTGTATAGCTTTATTTTATTTTTATTTAAAAATTCTATACTTGATTCTACATAGAACAAATATTACCACATAAATTCTATAGCAATTGATTTGGAGAATGTAGAACAAAATTGATAAAGCAATGAGAGAGATAATTAGGATGAAAAAATGAATTACCGCTAAACAACAACAACAATACTTGGATATAATAGGGAATTGAACAAAACTTAAGTAAAGTTAAAATGCTATAAAATTGATCAAAATTGAAGTGTTGATAACTCATCAATTTTAAAAGAAACATTATGCTTTTAATACAATTATAAGTTCTATAGAAACTAATGCAAGTTGTTGAGAAATTTTTTTTAAAAAAATAGTAGTTTTGTATTGAAAGGTATGTTTATGCAAGAATTTACAATTTCATATTTTTTATATTAAAAAATTGTAACAAAGTGTTTAGACAAAACTTGCAAAAATAAGCATAAATTTTTTTAGTAAAATTTTCAATTATGTATGCATATAGTTTTGTTAATATTTATATTTATGAAAGTAAGATCCATTGTTGATTTCTTAGGCTTCAAACTTAAAAGCAGAAAATTAGAATTCAAACAAACTGGAAATTGGTAGTTGGCAATATAGTGATGAATGACTAAAGTAACGAATAAGGAATAAGGAATGGGTGTTGGCAACAAAACTATATATCTTTCATTTGCAACCAGCAAGACATACATTAATGACACCAAGAAGCTATGGCTATTGTGCAAAAAGTATGCAAAACTTGCCTTTTTGTTAGAATGCCATGCCATCCTTCTTGGAATGACATAGTATATGAACTCTTAACTTGACAACAACCACAAGAATGTGTAGACCTATAAACTAGATTTTTTATTCAAAATTTAAGGAATTCAAGAATGATGTAATTAAGAAAGGAGTTCTCGGAAAGGTCAAAGCATATGTGCATGTCATTGAATTCCAAAATAGAGGACTACCCTATGTTCATATGCTTCTTATTCTACAAGTTGATGACAAACTGAGAAACCCAAAAGACTAGGATTAAGTTGTACGAGCTGGACTTTCAAGCAAAGACATGAAGCCACAATTATTTGATGTTGTATTGAGGCATATGATTCTTAGACCTTGCAGAGCACTAGGTCTTCTGTCACCATGTATGAGAAACTGAAAGTGTAATAAAAAATTTTCAAAAGCATTCTCAACGGAAACATGTTATGGGACCAATTCTTATCCAATCTATTGTAGGAAGGATACTGGAGAAACCATGCATCTTAATTCGCTTGGAAATACTGTAGTTGACAATAAATGGGTGGTACAATATAACCCATGGTTATTGCTGAAATATGATTGTCACATTAATACAGAAGTGTGCAACAATATCAAGAGCATCAAGTGTTTATACAAGTATGTGTATAAAGGCCCAAATAGAGTGGGAATGGAAGTTCATGGTAAATATAATAATAAAGTATAACAATATGTTGACGTAAGATGGACTTGTCCTCAAGAAGTCTTTTGGAAAATCTTTAGATTTACATAAAATCAAATCTATCCTTTTATAAAGTGACTTCAAATACATTTGCCAAATAAACACCACATGAGATATTATAAGCATCGAAATATTGTGAGTTTTTGATAATGTGTTATGGGTATTTTCTGGATAATGCAAAATGGGATGGCCGAAGCCCAATAAGAAGTTGATTCCAGCCAAAAAGGGCTTAAATCACCCAATAATGGAGGTCATTCAATGGAGGCACTAGCTCACTAGCTGCGAGCCTGGGACACGAAATGAGGCTGAGACAAGTCCCAGCTCGCCAAGGACGAAACTGTTTCACCAAGCGAAACATGCTACCCTAATCATCTTCCAGGAAACTAGTCTAAATCAACTTGCTAAACCCACCAACACAGCTAGCAGGTCGTCTAACGCAAGCTCGGACTATCAAGGATTATATATGGAACGTTGGGGTTTAGTCAACACCTAAAGGCATATTCTCCTAACCAATAAATCAACCCCCAAAATTGACACATCAACCTCCAAAATTTAATAATGAAATGCCAAGCATTTATTACCTGTTAGGCATTTATTGCCCACAATGATGGAAATAATCATTTTGCTATTTGTCAAATTGCACTTGCAATCCTCCTAGTTTTTATAAATAGGGGAGGAATATATCATTATAAGCAAGTAAGAGTAATTACATGTAGACACTTTGTTGGAACAATGAGAGAACATTGATATTGTAACTTTGTTAAACTTCATAGAGAAACCACCATACAAAGCTAATATAATCCACCATGGACGTAGGGGCCAAACTGGCTTTAGCAAATCATGATAAAAGCTTCTGTGTCCATTGTTCTTCCTCCTTCTCATTCTTTTTCCTGTTATAATTAGTATCATCAGCATGCAGTTTGGGGTGTTGAAAGACTGTTTAGGTCGACTAAAATTTGGGTTTATTGAACTAAATTTTATCATCAATATTGTGGCACTAAAAGGAAAGCCCTAACTACATTCTCTCTTTCTTTGGTTTCTTGTTTAGTTACAATGGTGAGAGGAAGAACCACTAGAAGCTTTGGCACTGTCGTTGGCCAACCTGATGGTTACGTATAGTAACAAAAAGAAAATGTTACCAACCGGAGGCTTAGTCTTGCCTATGGCAGGCACCTTGCTGTCCCAACAACAGGTGCTGCTGTTAGTATGGCATCTTTCACCCCCCATCAACCTGTTGCCTTTGACACCAATGGAACGCAAGTGTTATTCCAGCACCAGGAAATGCTTGAAAACACAGTGAGAGAGTTGGTCAATGCGGAGAGAGCATTGGCTCAAGCACAAGCCCAGGTCACACAAAGGCAAACTGAGGTCACTGTGCCTGGAGCAGGACCCCAACAGCTCGGGGCCTAGCAAGAAAGGACTGTTAGAGAAGAACATCACCAGGTTGGCTTCATCCACTCATCCAACTCACGGTTGAGATCAGAAGTTCATCAAACCCACAAGGATGATGAAGAAGATGATCAGTGACCTCAAAACTTTCAGTAAGAAAGAAACTCAAGTGGGACCGATCAAGGGTGTAGATCAGATCGTCGTTTGTCGAGTTGAGGGCATAACAAAAAGTACAAAACCTCAAATCACCACTCTCGCAATCAAAAAGATCATAGAAGCCATTGCACCACCAATCGATGATCCAAGACTTATGACCTAGTGATTGATGAGCTACTCCAGAGGGTGAAGAAGTTAGAAAAAAAACTCGGGGCTCAGAGTAGGCAAGGCAGTTACGAGGAACGGACGTCATTCACCTAGGAGATTAAAACATAACCCCTTCCCTGAAGATTTGAAGTCTCTAATATCCTGCCATACAATAGGGATACTGACCCTCACAACCATTTGGACGCATTTAATATCGAAATGGACCTCCAAACTACAAACTTGTTAGTCAAATGCTACATTTTCCCTGTAACACTTGGGGAAATAACTAGGATGTGGCTCAAAAGTCTTCCTACTAATAGCATTCATAGCTAGGAGGAATGTCAAAAAAAATTTCTTAACCAATACAAAGCGTTGAAAAGGCAGCTTGCACTATCTTGCCACCTCGCGATGGTCTTTCAGTAAAGAGATGAATCACTAAAGGATTATATTGCTCGGTTTAGATGTGAGGTCTACAATGTTAAGAACCTTTTAGATGACAGCATCCTTACAACCATTTTGGCTAGGCTCCGCAAGGATGGCAAACTGTATGAGAGCATATACAAGTCTCTGGTAAAAGACTTGGGCAAGTTTTATGATTGAGCTGTCAGAGAAATAAGGTGGGAGAAGACTTTTGGTATGAAAAAGCCTGATCAAAAAGGTGAGGCAGATGGCTCCAGTTGGTGCAAGAAGAGGAATAATGACGAGAGTAACAAAGACGGCTAAAAGGGTGGCCAAGTTGTGAAGAAGGCTAGGGGTGAGCAACCACTATGCCAGGGTCACTATGATAGTTATAGCATTCTGTCCGACACCCTAAAAAGAATCTTCACAATAGAGAGGGATAACGAGGACTTTGGGAGGCCAAAGCCCTTAAAAGTTCCCCTTGAGCAAAGAAATAATAATAGATTTTATGCTTATCATAATGAAGTCAGGCACAACACTTCAGATTACTGGTCGCTCAAAGATGCTATCGAGGATGTCATTAGGAGAGGTCGCTTAAGGGATTACATTATGCAACTATTGGGACAATGACCTCTATGACCTCACTAACCAGCTCAGCATCAACACCAGCAGACTCTCGGACATGAGGGGACACCCTCAGTGAGGATCATATTCATGATTCACTGTAGACCCCACATTACTGGAGCTTCAAAGAGGTTCCACAAGTGATATGTGCGGGAGGCAAGACATATCTTGCTTGCAAGGTGTGATGAAGCTGGGGGACTAGCAAAGAGAGCCAAAACGAGCTCCGGTTACATCACTTTTAGTAGTGAAGATGCTCAAAGAGTACATTCTCTACACAACAATGTTGTGGTCATCCGAGCCAGAATCAACAATGCTGAGGCACGGAGAATTATGGTGGATATGGGCAGTTCGATAAATGTGATGTACCGAAAGTACTTTGACAGATGGGCATAAACTCCAATAAGCTCAAACCTTTCCAAGAATCTCTTTTTGGCTTCACGGGAGATGCAATAGTCTCGTCGGGGCAAATCAAGCTCCCTATAACCCTTAGAGATTTAGGCTCTTAAGCCATCACCTTGGCTGACTTTCTGATCATTAATTCTCCATCAACCTACAATGTGGTGTTGGAACGTCTAGTGATAAATAACTTAGACATAGTCATATCACTTAAAACACTCACCATCAGGTTTCCAACCCCAAACAAAGTTAGATGTGTTTGAGGAGAGCAAGAAGTGGCCCGACGATGTTATGGAGATGCAATCGAAATAGGGGAAAAAGGAAGGAAAATTTATGTGGTCTTTGGGGGAAAGCTGTGAACCATGAGCTCAATTAGTGTAAGCTACGACTTGAACCCTTGTGAAGTGGATGTTAAAAGAATAATGGGTCCAATAGAAGAACTCGAAGAGGTTTGGGTCAGTGAGGCAGACACCGAAAGATGCCTCAAATTAGGAAAGAATCTCTCTCCAAGCATGAAGATAGAGCTAATAGAATTCCTCAAAGCAAATCTTGATATCTTTGCCTGGAACCACAAAGAAATGGTTGGGATTGACCCAAAGGTCATGTCACATAGATTAAACATCAATCCTCACCATAAACTAGTTTGCTAGAAGTGAAGGCTAATGATCGCTGAACAGTATGAGGCATTAAAGGAGAAGGTGGATAAACTCTTAGTGAATAAGTTTATCTGGGAAGTACACATCTAACTTAGGTAGCCAATTTTATTCTTGTAAAGAAGAAAAATGGGAAGTGGAAAACTTGTATTGACTTCATTGACCTTAATAAGCCATGTCCGAAGGACAGCTTCCCCCTGCCAAGGATTGATTAGCTTGTGGATGCAATGACAGGACATGAACTCTTAAGCTTTATAGATGCCTACTCGGGATATAACTAGATTCCCATGGCCCAATCGGATGAGGAGTACATTTCTTTCATCACCGACCATGGATTGTATTGCTACAAAGTGAAGCCCTTTAGGCTAAAGAATGCAAGGGCAACCTATCAATAATTGGTGAACATGATAGTCAAAGATCAAATCAGGAAAACAATGGAGGTGTATGTGGACGACATGTTGGTGAAGTCTAAGCAAGTCACCAACCATGTCCACGACCTAGGGAAATGTTTCAAATCTTGAGGAGGTACCGAATGAAGTTGAATACACACAAATAAGCATTTAAGGTCGCTTTTGGAAAGTTTTTCAGCTTCATGGTGAATAGTAGGGGGATTAAGGCAAATCCAGAAAAGATTAGAGCCCTTGTTGACATGAGATCCCCCATTAGGCCTAAAGATGTCTAGAGTTTGAACGGCCAAGTTGTAACTCTAAGTAGGTTTATTTCCAAAGCAACAGACAAATGTGTCCCTTTCTTTAACATCCTAAAGAAGGTAAAGAGGTTCAAATGGATGCAACAGTGCGAAATTGCCTTCTAGCAGCTCAAACAGTATCTTGGGTAAGCTTCCCTTTTGTCAAAACCAAAAGAAGGCAAGAAGTTGATCGTCTATTTGGGAGTATCCCAATATGCCCTTAGTGCGACTCTAATATGAGAAAAAGGCAAGGCCCAATTTCCCATTTACTACGTGAGTAAAAGGTTATTGGATGTGGAGACAAAGTATTCGCCTATGGAGAAACTTACCTACTGCTTGGTAGTTGCCTCGAGAAAGCTACGACCCTATTTCCAAGCACACGGCATAGAAGTGCTAACACAGTTCCTACTCAGACAACTCCTACAAAAGACTGATGTCTCAAGACATCTTCTCAAATAGGCAATCGAGCTAGCTCAATTTGAAATTGGATATAAGCCTAGACTGGCTATCAAAAGGGAAGCTCTAGAAGACTTCATAGCAGAATTCATCGGACCCATGCAGGAGGAAGTGGAGATATCTGAAGCTTTAAGTTGGGAACTGTACATTGATGGGTTATCAAGCAAACAAAAAGTCAGGGCAGGGGTGATCCTCATCAGTCCAGAAAAACACAAAATCCTGTGTGCACTAAGGTTTAACTTTTAGGCCATGAACATTGAAGCCAAGTATAAAGCTTTATTAGCCAGACTCCGACTGGCTAAAGAGGTGCAAGCTGAGAGGTTAAAGATTTTTAGTAATTCTCAGCTCGTTATCTGCCAGGTGTGAGGAGAGTACCAAGCTTGAGGATCAAAGACGACTACCTATTTCAGAAAGTCTAGGGATTGCTAAGGATGTTTTAGCATTATGAGGTCAACCAAATATTACGAGCCTAGAATACGCACGCTGATGCCTTGGCTTGCCTAGCCATGACAAAGGATGCTGACTTTCTAGAGGCAATCCCAGTAGAACTCTTCTTGTCATCGAAGCATCTCTTCAAGCATAGAACAAAAGGATGCTTTGATGACAATTACCAAGACGATAGGATCCTAGATGAACCCAATCCTGGACTATCTGCAAAGTGACAAGCTACTAGAGGATAAGCTTGAGGCCTAAAGCTTACGAGCTCGGGCGATCACATATTGCATCTATGATGATGTGTTGTATAAAAAAGGGTTCTCAACCCCATTCCTGAGATGTATTGATGGCCCTGATTGTAATACCGTCCTCGAAGAAATCCATGCCAGTCATTATAGAAACCATGCTAGAGGGCTATCCTTAGCTCAAAAAGCTCTTCAATAAGGATTCTACTGGCCCACAATGAAATAGGACATGATTAAACTCGTTAGGAAGTGCGACAAATGCCAAAGATTTGTGAAGATCCCGTAAGCTCCACCAGCCTACTTGTGACAGATGGTTAGTCCATAGCCCTTTGCAATCTAGGGCATGGACCTGATAGGAGCACTTTCTATAGCTCACAGAAATTACAAGCATGCAGTGGTAGCTATAAATTACTTTACCAAATGGGCAGAGGCAAAGGAGCTCGCACATATCTCTTCTATAAAAATAGAAAAATTTGTATGGGGTAATATCATTTGCAGATTTGGAGTCCCCTAGTAGATTGTAACTGACAATAGGACTCAGTTCAATAGCAAGCAGTTCCTCAAGTTCTATGATGATCTCAAGATTATAAAGAGTTTCTCGATCGTAGACCATCTGCAGGCCAATAGGCAAGTTGAAGCCGTTAACAAGATTATCAAATAGATCTTGAAGAAAATATTAGAGGCTAAAAAGGAGGGGTGAGTATATGAGCTACCGAAGGTGCTCTGGGCCTACAGAACCACACCTTGCAATGGAACAGGAGAGACCCCCTTCTCGATGGTATATGGATGTGAGGCAATGATCCCTGCAAAACTTGAGGTAGCATCACAATGGAAGATTACCTTTGATCGGGAGGATAACAACCAATTGCTCACCACAAATCTAGATCTCATAGAAGAAACAATGGAGAGAGCTTGCCTCTGGGTTGTGACCTACCAACAACAGGTCGCAAGATATTACAACTGAAGAGTTCGAGCTTAGAGCCATAAACCTGGCAACCTTGTCCTATGTCTTATCCTTCCTGACGCTCACAAGGCTAGTGAGGGGACCTTAAGGCCGAACTGGGAGGGCCCATACCTCGTTAAGGGAGTTATTGGCCATAGAGCTTATCATTTGGCAGACATGGATGGGACAAAGTACCCTTGAGCTTGGAATGCTAAACATCTTCTCCATTATTATCAATAAAAGCCCCCAATGTTTGTAAAAGATTATTTAGAAATAAATGTAAATATTCAAGTAATTCCTTAAATTTTTATATTTGTATTTGTTTTTTAATAAAAATCTTAATACAGACTTGCACAAGAAGTAAGTGATGTATTATATAAGGAGTATTAACTTAACTAGTCCACTAAGTACTCATCCTTGCATAAATTTATCGAGTCTCATATGTTTGAGCAAGGAAGTTAAGAAGAGTAAATAACAATTTCATTCAGTGTTACTTCAACAAAGTTAATTTATACAAAGTTTGAAAATTCATTTCAAAGTTCAAAAATACAAAATTACAAAAAAGTCATGGCCTAAAATGTTGGAACTTCAGGAGTTGGGCCTTCTTAAGGTGAAGAGTCAGCAGAAGGAGTTCTGGGGACATCTGCTACTTGGTCATTAACAACTTCTGCAACCTGCAAGTCATTTTCTCCTTGGAGAGCACCCTCTGTAGAAGGAGCCTCAACCACAGACCCTACACCCTTTCTTAAAGACTTAACCTTAGCAGCCCTCCTCTTGAAGCACTTTATGGCCTTAAGAGCCTCCTCACTGAAAAAGGAGAAATCCAATTTCGGATGCTTTTCCTATAGGGTGTAAAAGAAGGCGACACTGGTCCCGAACTTTGCCTTTTTTGCTACTTTCGCAATTAGTGAGGCAGTCTTCACTTGGACCTTAGCAACCTCCACCTTCCCAAAGGTAACTTCCTTTTTGGCCATCTCCAGAGAATCCTTAGCTCATCGCCCCACTTCCCTTACCCACTGCTCTACTAACCCAACTCACTGTTTCATGATCCCAGCCCACTGCATTGCATGCTCAACACGCTTGTGAGCTAGGTCCAAGTCGATCCTCGCCCTAGTCAAATTGTTAATCATAATGCCAAAGTTTAATGTAACAACCTCATGATCTACCACTTCATGAGATAGGGTAGTCTCAGCATCCTTGACCTTTTCCTTCAACTCTAGCACTTCAGCGGTGACAATTGCTAGCTCATCCACAAGCTTTGCCTTTTCCTCCTCCTGAGCTTGAAGCTTCTTGTCTAGCTTTACCATTGTCAATAAGTTTTAAAAAGCCATATAGCCAAATAAGATTACAAAGAAAGTAAAAGAACTGGGATAAAAGGATTCCACTTACCACTAGGTAGTGACGAGATGTGTAGGCAACCAAACCTCCAGTGGTGGAGTCCTCTGATTCCAACACCTAGATCCTGTTATGAGGCTTAAGGATTGCATTGATGTCATCCACAAAGATGTTGAGGTACTCCTCGATCTTGGAGTTAGGCCTAGTAGGTCGCTCCACGACTTCCACCTCTGTAGTTACCCGCTTACAGCTAGCAATCTTCTTTTTCTTCCCCTTGTCTATTTTTCACTTCTTAGCAGGAGGCCCAGAGGGGGGATGACATCGGCTACAGCCTCCACTTCAGGCTGAGGGATGAGAACCAACTCTAATGAAGGAGTTAATGCTTAAATCGAGGGTTGACTTCCAGCAATAGGAGCTATGTTGGCATCGGGGGCCTATGAGGTCTCCCCCTCATCAAAGTTAGATGGTGGTACCCTGAGGATAAGTTTCATGATGTCTTTGTAATTGTTGAAGTTCACTAGACCTACCTCCTAGACTGGACAAATTCCTATTTCCCTAGTGACCTTTATACTTACAACTGGTACGAGCTTGTGGGAGCAAAGGAGGCTTTTGTTAAAGCAAGAGTCGTTCTGAAGGTCATCCAAAGCAGCGAACTAGTGTTGGACTCCTAGCTCCTTAGTTCCAAGAGTTGGATTCTTGCCAGTCCCAACTACCAAATGAGACAAAGTTAGAATCAATAAAACAAATGTGAACAAGTCATTAAACTCGCATGCCTTCAGCTTGCTCACTCATAGTGAGGACAAAATCGGAGTTTTAAAGATCATAAAGGGATGGACAGGAGATATAAAACTAATAGGTTTTATACCACCCCACATTGGACTACCTTTTGGTGTCCCCTTGAGGCAAAATCCTTTTATGCTCCGTCAATCGAGCCGAGAGATAATAAAGCTCATCTGATGTGCTTGTGCTCCTAATGTTATGTAGGTAGCACAGGACCTCAACCAATAGTGGTAGGAGGTTATTCCTCAACTATATCAGTGCCAAGGAAGTGAGTTGGGCAAAGAAGTTAGGGGTAAGCTAGAATGGGTAGAGTTTGATTTTATTTAGGAAATTAATGATAAACGGTTGTTTGGGAAACCTAAGCCTTGCAGTGAGGTGCAAGAAGCTAATGGCAATAAACCCCCGAGGCAGATAAGGGGCATAATCATTCAAGGAAGGCACTATAAGGCGACACCCACAGGGGATTCAAAATATCTGAACCATGATTTGAAGATTGCAAAAGCGAATAGATGAAACGTATAGACTGAACACCTAACGATCAGAAGATTACTGACTTGCAGTGGCCTCTTGGTGCCCAATAGGGTCTGAACGAGTAGTGAAGTCCCTAGCAACCTCACCGCTCCTTGAGGTCACTTCATCGGGATGTCACACCCACTATGCCAGAGAGCCGGGCTTATCATTGCCCCCCTAATTGGTGACATTGATGTCCATGACTTATGCCCATCTATACAAAAGAGAAAGGGAAACGGTCAGGTCGCTACAAGCAGACCCTACCCAATAACTAAGGCTAATGATTTCTTATGCTATAGGTCATGCATACCTTGGGTCACCATACCTAAGACCCAAATTCCAAAAGACAAAGGGGACTCAATGATGAAACCACAAATCTAGAAAACAAACATAAGACTTGAAGCGGTAATCGAAAATCATAGAGTCTAATGGTAGATTACTCAAATAAGCCAAACCAAATGAAAAGAAAATATACAGGCAAGTAGTTTCAACCAACATTTAGATGTTTCAACCACAAGCAAACGAGTCTCATATAAGAAATAAAATAGGAAAATCTAGACACCACAAATTGAAAAGGGAAAGACTCACCGTGATTAGCCAAAGTAGAAGGTCCTAAAATGCATGTGGAAGTGTTTTTCAATGAGCAGAATCCAAGCAGCGATTGGAAAGCCAAAGTGGCATCGACAATAGCAAACAACAGTGATTGATTGCAGGTAATAGTAAAGAAAATGGACAAGAAGGGCTTAGGAGTTCTGAGTTTCGAATGGCAAATGAGAAGGAAAGAAGAGCCCCTTTCGATTTGTATGGCACGCTGTGCCACCTTTAGATCTAGGAACCCATTAGCTACCCATAATCGGACAGTTCAGCAAGTGCCAATAGAAAGCTAACAATAACATGGCGCACACGCTTATCAGAGGTAGGAGTAATTATGACAGGTCAATGGTAGAAATTCAAGAGTCACAAATAAAGTAAGCAGGAGCCTGCCAGACGACCTATAGGATTGTAAATCACTAGTGATGGACCAGAATTCCTAGCTCACTCCATATCCAAGAAGTGCCTCGAGTACCAAACTCTTACGCAGACAATACCAAAATCTCGTGTCTAAGAAGTGCTAGCCATATACTACACTCTTGCGCGGGCCGCATCCAAGAAGTGCCTTCGGCACCAAACTCTTGCGTAAACAATATCAAAATTCCACGTCTAAGAAGTGCTAGCCATGCACCAAACTTTTATGTGGGCCACGTCTAAGAAGTTCCTTTGACACCAAACTTTTGTGTGGACAATATCAAAATCCCGCATCCGAGAAGTGCTAGCCATGCACCAAACTCTTGCACGGGCCGCATCCAAGAAGTGCCTTTAGCACCAAACTCTTGCATGGACAATATCAAAATCCTATGTCCAAGAAGTGCTAGCCATGCACCAAACTCTTGTGTGGGCAACATCCAAGAAGTGCTTTATGCACCAAACTCTTGCTTGGACAATGCCAAGACCCCACGTCTAAGAAGTGCTTTATGCATCAAACTCTTGCACCGGCCATGTCCAAGAAGTGCCTTTAGCATTAAACTCTTGTGTGGACAAAGGCACATCTGTGTGAGCTACATGGATGTTCGATCCCACACCAGCGAAAGTGCTCAAGCACTCCGTTGCTCAAACTCATGGCCAACAACGACATTTTGGTGCTTAAATTCATCACCAAATAAGATGAGCTAATGTGATTGATTGATTACCTAACATGGCATAGATCCTTTAAGTCATGATTTATTGATTGAAGTGTATTCATATAAATTCAATTAATATTATCTAAGGTTGATTGACCTAACGGGCATTTATTTTATCTAACAATCACCAAGTTATGGTCTACAGATACTTATGTTGCCAGCTGTGATCTACTAGATCGATAATGTTGCATGCTCAGGAAAAATAAGAAATGAAATGCAAAGTTTCATTACAAAACCTTTTTCAATGAGGTGAATTTACATGAAAAACCACAGGTACAAATTAAAACAAGTTTACAGTAGATTGAGGAATCCCAACAAACTGTGGGATCCACAAGTAGACTAAGCTACCCCAATCCTTCCTTAACTTCCACTCGAGCTGGTGGATTGTCCAACTTGATCACCCTGAGCTGCTTGTAGCGAGAGAAACAGCATTTGAGGCAAGCAGAGTGGCTGCACAAGTTCTCCCTAGTCCTCCTGAGCAAGGAAAGCATCTTTTAGCTTCATCAAGCCACTTAAAGGCCTGGGGACGTCCAACATCACCATGCAAGGAGGCAAAGGAACACAGTTAGAAGGCATGAATTCCAACAAGCTGTAAGGTCAACAAGCAGGCCTGACAGTTTTGGCTTCTCTTTCCTGTCCTCCTCTGAAGCTGAAAGCTCCTTCCTTAACCTTGCAACTTTAAGGCACTTGAAGAAACCAAACGGTTAGCTCGCTAGAGGACAAAAGAGCAAAAAAGGAGGAGCTAAACTTGTTAGCACCCTGAGAAGGTCATGAAGAAATGCTCAGAATCCTCAAAAAGGAATGCCCCATGGGAATGATGTGCAGTAGGCCATACATGCCTTGCAATCTTATGTAGCAGATCATACACACCCCAGAGCATTTCATCGAAGGTCGGAACTCCAAAAATATAGGGGGCTCAGTTAGTGTGCCCATCTAGTCATTCTTTGAAGCAAGGAAGGAGGCTTCTCATGCCTTATATAGATTAGTTCAGCCTCACAAAAAAATCCAGGGGGAATCCAACTGCACCAAATCGAACGATCCAGAAGAAAGTGAGACTGCCGTGCCAGCAGCTATGGAATGTGAACAATGGGAAGTATGGCCTGATGTAGATAAAGTGAAAGATTGAAGCCTTAAATGACAACATAGCAAGCTATGAATGAAGACTTTGACTATATGGCAAACTATAGTTGAAGGATTTAACACTACAAACTGGGAACAAAGATTCTATCTCAGATCACAACTCTCAGTCCGTAAGAAGAATTGAGAGTTGGAGGCTAATGCTATAGGTATTTTTTGAACAATACCAAATGGGATGGCCAAAGCCCAATAAGAAGCTGAGTCTAACCAGAAAGGGCCCAAATTACCTAATAACGGAGGTCACTCAATGAAGGCATCAGCTCGCTAGCTACGAGGCCTAGACATGTCCCAACTCGCTGAGGATGAACACCATCTTGCCAAACGAAGCATGCTACCCTAGTCATCTTCCAAGAAACTAGTCTGGACTAGCTCATTAAGCCTACCAACATAGCTAGCAGGTCATCTAACACGAGCTTGGACTGCCCAGTGAGCTGTCTCAAGGATTATGTACAGAACACCGGGGTCTAGTTAGCACCTAAAGGCACGTTCTCCCAACCGGCAAATCAACCCCTAAAACTGACACATCAACCTCCAAAATCTGATAATGAAATGCTAACATTTATTACCCATTAAGCATTTATTGCCCACAATAGTAGAAATAATCATTTTGTAATTTGTCAAATTACACTTATAACCCTCTCAGCTTCTATAAATAGGGAAGGGATATATCATTGTAGGCAAGTAAGAGTAATTACATGCAAACACTCTACTGGAACATTGAGAAAGCACTGACATTGTAACTCTGTTGAACTACACAGAGAAACCACCATACAAAGCTAATATAATCCACCATAGACGTAGAGGCTAAACTGACTTTAGCCGAACTATGATAAAAGCTTTTGTGTCCATTGTTCTTCCTCTTTCTCATTCTTTTTCCTGTTATAATTGATATCATCAGCTTGTAGTTTGGGGTGTTGAAGGACTATTTGAGTTGACTAAAATTTGGGTTCACTGAACCAAATTATACCTTAAACACAATGCTTATTCAATTCTTTACACTGAACTGTGAAATGCTAAGAAGTAAATTGTTATTTACACAAAGAAATTCTTATCACTATTATTGATACAGTGGGTTAAAAGAATGGTTCCCTGTAAGTTTTCCAGAAAAAGTAATTGAAAGAATTTATATAATTTCATTATTTGAAAGAAAACTATTTTATCTTCTTCTATTGGTAAATCATATTTGTGGTCCAACAGGTTTTGAATTTTTACTAACAAAAAATGGCCACCCATATGATATATTCCAGGAGTTAGTTGAAAATTATGGACTATTAGAATGTGACAATAGTATTTGGAAATGTCTTTTTAAAGCATTAAGTATGAGAATGCCATTTGCATTGAGAATATTGTCTATAAAACTCTTAATATTTTGTCATACAACTAGGTTGAGAAATTTGTAAGATGAATTCTATTCTTACTTGTTGGAAGACTATATAGGGATAAGTACTAGCATAAATGAATGTCGTACTAATGTTTTTTTGTGAGATTTGAATGAGCTTCCCATACAACATGGTAAAAGAATTTCAAATTACGAATTATTAGCTATGACAATGAACTATAGTCAAGATGATGAAGTACTGAGGGTGAGGGTGATACAAGAAGAACTTCTAATTTCTATACTTGATGAAGATTCAAGAGCAATGCATAATTTGAATAATGATAAGAAAATTACTTTAGTGTGTGTTCAGAGGCTTTTAAAAAAAAAATTGAAAAGGCTAACCATTATTACAAACTATTGACCATAGAAATCACATGCATCAGTATTGATATCTTCTCGACCAATAAGGATATGTAGGATTAAATTTTTATTATTGAGTATATAGTTAAAAATTGTATCAATATCTATCATAGTTTTTTTTTTCAAAACAGAAAATATGTTAACTCTATCCAATGACTACATCTATCACTATAAATATAGTCACATTAATTAAGTATGGATAGTTATAAATCAAAATTTTCAATGATATGCTTGAGACTTGAAAATTAAAATATGGATGTAAAACTCATGGACAAAAAATTACAAAGTTATAATTTAAAAAACACTAAAAAAAAATTAAACTTATATGTCTTATTGTAATTTCTATGAAAATTTTGTGATAATGATCTTAAATTGTAAGATTTGTAACTTTTCCTAAAATTAAAAATATAATTAGTACACACAAAGTATGTACACAATTATACTATATTGTGAAAAAAAATATTAAATTGTATCTTTTGCAAAAAAAAAAAGAAGATAAAAAATCATAAAATTTTTCAGTATGTATGAAGGTATTATTTGAAATGAAGCTATAGTATATTATTTTCACTATGCTTTGAAAATAATTCCATGAATCTTTACAACATTATTAGATAAACAAGTAAGACCAATTTTTAAGTGACATGGATCTCGTAAAAAAAAATAATAATAAATCAAAACGCTCCAATTGTTTGAGCTTATGGCAACAAGTATAAAATCCCCATTGCACAGATTATACAAATGAATCTCAATGATGATAAATGACAATGCTCATGTATAAACATGTAAAAGTATTTGGAAAGTCAATTGCTACATTCATTGTGAAAGAACTATATACTTTTTTGAATGCAAAAGGACACAGATATGTGTGACTCGTATAACACTCATTATTCTATGTGTTTTAGTAAGAATTAAAACAATTATTTTATACACATAAATAACTAAGAAATTGTTACGTGTTCATAGATTAAGAAACCTTTTTCAAAATAAAAAAAGATAAAAAAAATTAAGTTAAACTAATGTGGATTCCTTAATTATAAAAATTGAATTTCATTCCATTTTGGCATTGTGTTTATATATACACTCACTAAGAATTACTCATACTACATGATTATATTTGAATTTCTCTAAATAGCTAGCTAAATCTAGTAATTAATGACCATGGTCATGTGAAAATAGACATCCTTATAAAAGGATCTCATTACTATGTACCAAAGTACAATATAAAATACACTATAGGCCCTCATTTCATGCTTGGCAATAACATTATCTTTAATGAATAAATATTTTATCCAATAAAAACACATGTAAAATAAAAAATGCAAATCAAATAACAAAAAAGAAAATGAGATCTCTCTTACAATAAGTGCTAGCAAAAGACCATGGAAGAAAATTAATTTTTACAAGCAAGAAATACTAAGATAAAACTCTAATCGCAAAACCAATCAATAATGAAAAGCCAAACACATATAAAAATGCTCATACTTGCAATCAATAATTACAAACAAATGGACATAAATCAAACTTTAAAATTGTTACGTTGCAAATGTAGAATTGATAAAAATCAAATTAAATAAAGAAAAAGCATTAAAATATATCAGTATAAAAAGAATGAAACTAAAGCACACCTAATTAATAGGCTTATGCTCATTTGTGGATTGACATAATTTATGAGAGATTATAGATGGTTAAGGAATACATGCATTAATGGATGCAGAATTAATTTAATTAATAATGAATAAAAAATAATTTATTTATTAAATAATGAGTAGTTAATTGAATATTGTTGTGTGAGAGTTACAAGCCAGGAGAAAGAGAAAGAAAAGGGTTGAGGTGTGGTTTGGAAAATTAGGTTTTATGAAAATTTTAAAGGTTGATTGTTTTAATAATTGTTAACTAAATTTAGATACAATTATGTTTCAAATTTATTAAATGCTTAATAATTTGGATTGATTTTTTAGGAAACATAAAAGTGGAACCCAGACTCAACCAATCCCCTTTTTATAGTAGTATAGTTAAGAAAGAATGTAGTCTCTTTTTTTGTGGATAGCTCAGGAGAAGCAAGTAAAACTTATATTTACTATGCATGGATAGCAAGTGTGAGAGCTAAAGGTAAAATAATCTTAGAAATATCAACTTCTAAAATAGTGGCTACTTTATTATATAGTGGTCAAACAACTCACTCAATATTTAAGATACCAATTAATTCAAATGCTAGTTCTGTGTGTTCAATAAGTAAGTAATTTGATCTTGCAAAATTGCTTAGGAGAACAACTACAATATTTTGGAATGAAGCACCAATGGCAAATCGATATGCATTTGAGGCAATTGATCAAACCCTCAAAGATATTCTCAATAATGATTCACAATTTAGAGGCAAAGTGATGATATCGAGTGGAGATTTTCGACATATGCTACTAGTTGTTCTGAAGGGCACAAAATAAAAAATGATTATGTATGCATAGTACAATCTCATTTATGGGCTTATGCAAAAGTCTTACATTTGACACAAATTGAGCAGTTAATGAATGAAGACCATTATGCAAGATATTTATTGCATATTGGAGATGGCGATGAACAAACCAAGCAAAATGACATGGCATGAGTGCCATAACAAATGTCAATAACATAAGAGGGTGAACAATCAGTCTTTCACCTTTTGCAAGCAACTTTTCCTAATACACAATCCTTGTGCAAATGATGCAAGTTGTTTAATGAAAAGAGCAATTCTAACCCTATAAATAATGATGTTGATAGCCTCAATGACACAATAATCAATCAGTTCCCAAGAAAAGAGATAATTTTTTATCTCTTATAATGAGGCAGATGGAGATAAATGCAACCTATATTAAGAAAGGTACTTAAATTCACTATCTCTGTGTGGTATGTCACCCTATCTATTCAAGGTTAAAAAGAGTGCACCATTGATATCACTAAGGAATATAGATCCAAAAGTCAAATTATACAATGGCACAAGACTATTATGTTGTGGTATCAATATGAATTTGCTAAAGGTTGAAGTCTAGGGTGGACAATATGTAGGGACAAGCTTTTTTTTTTTCCAGAATACCACTTAGAACTATAGAAATGGTAGATTTTCCATTTGTTATGGATAGACGACAATTTCTTGTTAAGCAAAGCTTTGCAATAACAATCAATAAGTCATAGAAGCAAACTATACCAAATGTCGGAGTATACCTTCTAAATCATACTTTTAGTCATGGGTAGCTTTATTAAGGGGTGCTTCTTAATCAAGTACTAAAGTTTTGATTAGACATGGAAGAATCAAAGGGGGAACAATATTTATACAAGGAATATTGTATACAAGAAGGTTTTGCTTTCATAAACAAGGTACTAAATAATATAAAGTACATTATAACATATATTGATTCCTATTCTATATTGCTAATCAAGAATATTTTTAATTTCTGAACTTAATTTATAAGTATTATAAGATATACCAAGTTCATTTGAACTGTGAGTAGATGATATGCTAAAGCACAATTATTTCTACAACTTTGTTCTTTCTCTTTTGGTGTTTAACAACTAAAGCAAGCATAACCATTGAACAATGGTTGCACTATTGTACACGCTTATTTGTCTTGGATTAATTTATAATAAAATTTCTTTTCATTTAATTTCACAAATCAAGTAACATAACTTTATTAATTTGTTTATATCATATGATTAATATTTGTTTGTTAATGTATATAATTTCTCTAAATAAAAAAAGCAACTAAGCATTCGGGGAAGTGCATGCAAAGAGGTTGTGGTTAATTAAGTAGATAATAGATGTTAATTTTAAATTTTGTCTACTTTAAGATTTTGATTTGTAAATATTTAAAGTTTGTGGGGGGGAAAATACAACTGCATTAAAGTTGAAGGGGGTGTTTTCTAGTTTTCGCCGTTATTATGTTCTCTTATTTCCTATTCCATACATTGTGGGAGCCCAACTTAAAAAAACAAGCCCACCTGAAGCAAAGCAGACCACTCTTGGTATGTCCTACGGCCCAATAAAAAGCAGAGAAGCACATTCATGTATCTTGGCCTTTTGGGGAAGCCTTCGCCCTACACTAAAGTCCAGCCCATATACAAGCCATTTAAGTAATAATAAAAAAGTTATAATACTTTTTTTTTGCGTGTGATAGGAAAATTTAATTTTGTTAAATGAAATTTATCTTCATTATAAAATCAATTTATTATAAACATGCGATGATTTTTTTATTGTTCTTAACATTTTTTTTTAAAAACTTATACTATAACTTCTGTTAATAATATAATATTTTTTATGTGTTCATGACAGATAAAATCTGCAAAAAAAAAAGTTATAATTTATTATGAGAATGAAAAATAATTTTTATTACAATATTAATTTTCTTATATTACAAAATAAATTCTTTCTTTTGCATGCAATCATTTTTAATTTTGGAAAATGCTTTAGAATGGCAGACACCAATACAGTAACCGTAAAACGGAAATGAAAAAAAATAAAATGTAAAAATGGTTCCCCACAACCTCCAGAAGCCCCAGACGCAAATAAACCCTATGTAAAACCCTTTGTTATAGCAGAGACGATTCTAGAAGCAAGTCTTCAGAGCTATTTCTCCGACCTCTCTCCTTTGCACTTTGCTCCTTCCAGTTCTGTAGATTTCAATGGCGAAGCGCTTGGTTCCTTTGCTCAATCGGGTTTTGGTGGAGAAAATCGTCCCTCCAGCCAAAACCAACGCTGGGATTTTGCTTCCAGAGAAATCCACCAAGGTCTATAATCCTTGTTTATTCACACCCATTTCATTTCCTGCTTCTAGGTTTTAGGTTTTGACGTCAAAGTTTCAGCTTGCTGGTTATGCTTGTTTTTCCATGAAAATTTTCGGAACAAACATAGCTTGCCTCATTTCCTTTTGTTGGAATTGTTTGTAGTTTTGCGTTTTCTCCAAAATGTGATATTTTGGTATGTGTGTGTTTTTATGTTCAGTTTACTGGCAACTCTTGGTCTAGATATGAAGAATTTGAGATGATTTTTATTTTTGAATGAGATCTGACATGTAAATTTAGTAGATATGCCGTATCTTTTCGCGATGATTTCTGGTGTTTATATTATATTCTGCACTCAAATCTGTTGCTACGGATAGGGTGAACCTATTTTCCAATTTTAATTCTATTCTAAATTGGTTAGCAACCCATGTTGTATTATTATGCCACAATTTTTTTTATGAGACAAATAAATATTATGTTATAATCTTATAACATACCAGGTCCAATAAGTTATGTGGTAAACATTCAGTTTGTTGAGTTTTGTGCAAACCACGATGTTGAAAATAATGTTGTATCTTTTCTATCAAAAAAAAAAAAAAGAAAATAATATTGTATCATGTCCAGCCACAATGAAATGGATGATCGAAAGAGAGTCCTATGGAGGCTACTTTTTGGTTTTTCTTGTTCAATACTGTGATAAAAGATAGAGAGCTTGTCTTGTTGTACGGGCTGCTAGCTGATTAAATTGGAGAAGGGTCTAAATGTCAGTCATATATGAGATTACAGAGGGAAAAAAAAAAAGTTGTGGGTTTGTGTGACAAACTAAGCCAGACAAATTATCATCTAATCAGTTGTAAGTTAACTTTTTCACACTTTCTTCCCTTCAGGAATTGGATAACAAGCTTCCAAGTCCTTGCTAGATTTTTCACTATCTTCCTTAGGTCCAGAAAGTTAAAAATTAAGCTGTTCTGATCCAGTGTGCTGCATTCTTGGACTAATATTTTATTGCTGCAATTTTCAACTTTTGTCAAATTCTTGCACAATTAAAAAAAAAAAAACTGACAAGAAGGTAATATATGCACATGTTGCTACAGCTGAATTCTGGAAAAGTCGTTGCCGTTGGCCCCGGCCTTCGTGATAAGGAGGGAAAGGTTATCCCTGTGGCTATAAAGGAAGGTGACACTGTCCTGTTACCTGAGTATGGAGGAACTGAGGTGAAGCTTGGAGAGAAAGAGTATGTATATATTTCTCTTTTTCATACTTCATGTTTCAGCATTGCTTCTTTTCTTATGGTACCCATGCTATATTTATATATTTATTTGTAAGTTGTGGTTGACTTCTTATTTCTTTCTCTTAAAACATATGCATATTGTATTTTGTTTACTGAAAATGCCAAATGGTGCATAAAAAGGAATTGAATAATTTTTGTTATTGAAGCTGGTGCATATAGAAACTTAATTGGACTAGAAATAATACCTATATGTAGCAAAGAAATAGTTTTTGTTATTTTTTCTGGCTTTTTATTGTCAGGATGGAACTTTGATAATCTTGCCTGTATTAAATCTTTTTTTTTTTTAATGTCATCCAGGCGTCTTGTGTAGGATGTCTATATGTATCACCTTTTCAATGCAGTTGATCCCTTTATGTATAAAGCTTATCATGGGCTGGTTTCTTCTTGAATTTCTTAAAATTGCTGTTCCATATTGGAGAAGGAAATTATATGATAGATCTTGTATCCTTCTTTGCACGGGGTATGAATGACTTGACTGAAAGTAGAATAAAATTAACATGCTCACTTTGCAAGCTTTGCAGTGAGTTAGTGACATTGAAAATTTTGCTTGCTTCGCCTTGCCTCTCCCATTTAATGATCTCCCTTTTTTTCTTGGTAACTTGGCTAAAGAGAGAGCTTGGATACAGAAAGCTATTTGGTACCCATATTTTATATACAAATGCATTGCTTGGCTGTTGATCACTTCATCTTTAGTTGCAATAGCTGTTATTTGCCAAGTTTTAGCTAATTATATCATAATGACATTAATTTTCTCATTGTAGGTATCACCTGTATCGAGATGATGACATCCTGGGGACACTACATGATTAATTTCTACTTGTTACCTTAGTCCACTTAGTGAATTTGAGCCTTTCGGTAGCAATTTGCGTGTTAGGTGTTCTGATACATTTGAGCAGTTTTGTTTTCACGGCAACTGTTATTGATAATGAAATGTGTACACTCTCTTATTGAGAAAACTACTTCATCGTGTTACATTTTCGTTTTCCCAATAATCAGGGATGCTATTTCTTTTGCTTAACAACTGTGGATGCTACTTTGTTGCATACCATTATTGCTTGTATTGCATGGTCTTGTGCCTTTGTTATTATGGGTTAACTTGCACCTTGCCTTTTGTTGCATGCTTCATAGATTCCAAATCTAGTTTATTTTCTTGCTGAATTGTGATATGAAAATGTACAATCAGAGACCAAAGAAAGAAATTATGAAGAAAGACTAAGAATAAGTAATATCATCTTTTTATAACAATAACAAATTTCTGTGATAGTTTAAAATGATTTTTTTTCTTATTGAATTGTACTGAAATACATAGGAGCTATTATGCTACCTATTCTCATAGCTACGCTAAAGGTAATGCATCTGGAAGTGGTTTTCCTTCCAAAAAGGCTTGAAGCAGCGCCAATGATCTCTTCGGCTGAGAAAATGGAGCTTCATGAGCTGCCCCTCTTATGGTGGCAAAAGATAAGATATCAGCATAAACTTGTGTCCATCCAGCAACCTGAAAAATAATGACATAAAAATTACATAGAATTTGCAATGCATTGGAGAAATATAATTTTACGCATCTTTGGAACTTAGAGTCCATGTTTCAGGTGGCCGCAGAAATCAATCATATATTCATATGTTGAAAATTGTGATCCAGACACAAGCTACAAGAATGGTGAAATTTACAGTGAAGACGGAAGTTACAACTTGTAAGTTCTGTCTCTACTGAGCAAGCCATATGATTTTACCTGTCTTCCCTCGAACCAGGCTCTGTAGGGTACAGTTGTATTGAGTCCAATTTGCTTGGCCAATTCATTAACCAACGTCCTTGTCCCTGTTAATGGGATGACTGAATCTTGATCTCCACTGCACAACATAATTCAGTTCACTTCTAGGGTGTTTGATATTGATGATTTATCTAAGCTTGAAGATTTTGTATCTCGAAGTTAAGCTAATTCCATACCTGTAAACCAGAACATGGACTCCAGACTTAACAAGGGCACCGAGAATGGGAATGGTTGGTATTTCTAGATTCTGCATGTCATATGTCAGTACACTGCAACAAAGGGGAACTCTTTTAGCAGAAAATACATAACTACACTTCCAAAAGATTAAAAAAACCGTAAATTATGGTGATCTCCTCTAGATTATAATAAAATTACAGAGACATCAGGTATTGATTTTTAGGTTCTGTTTATCAGAATCTTTCATTAAAAAAAATTCTTATCTATTTATATTTATAGTTAGAGAAAATAAAATCACATAAAATACTTTATTTATTTGATATTATATATGAAGTTGCAGGATGGAAGACAACATTTATTATTCCATAGTAGAAGTTGTTTTTCTCCACTATTATAAGATCATCACTTTGTTAACAACCAAACATATATGTGGTGTAAGTAAATTAGAGATTTTTTTTATGGAAAATATTTTCCAACAAAACAAATCGACCCTAAAATGCATATACTCCCGTTTTTTCTAACTTAAATATTTCCCCTATTTAGTTAAGCACACAGTATAAACCCTTGGTGTATAAGGAAGGCAATGTACTTTCATAAATAAGAAGCAAGTTTTCTGTAATAATTCAACCATATCTCATAGATGTCAATGTAATTTACTCAAAACAAATTTAAAACGCTTACTCGCTGCATGTAATCCATTCGGAGACTCTAACAAGCTTAGCATGGAGAGCTTCCTGCACTTCTTTCTTATTTAAGTATTCAAATGTTTCATCTCCCACACAAACATCTATCTTTTGTGTGTCTTGCTGCACAAGAAATTAGTGCAAACATATAAGAAAGTGACAACAAGAGGGAAAAGCTGAATACACTCAATTTCTTTTATGTAAACTCTAAAAGAGAAAGACCTGAATTTTTTTTTTTTTTTATCCTTGGTTAGATTTAAAATGAGATCACCAAAATAATAATACAATCTAAATTCATTTCAAAATGCGGTTCTGACAAGCATCATAACAACAATATTATGGTTGCATCACATTAAGCAATCTACAATTTAAACCTCTGGTATATGTGGATTCTTGTATGAATTTTTTTTTTTTTCTCTCACTCAAAAACTCACAGAAATTTAGGAACTAAACCCCAAAAGACAAAGAAAATAAGACAAATGGCCACAGATGAAAGTGTAAGCCTTACCAGTTGATTGAGCACCACAGCTTGTTGATTTATAGATGATAAACACACATCAAGGGTGACATCATATGCATCAACGAAACTGCTAATCTCATGAGACACTAGTTTATTTACTCTTGCACAAGCGGCACTTAGTGTCCCACCTTGAATTTGTCTTCTAATTTGGGAATAGTTGCAAACTGTAGTGAAGGCTTCAAATGTTGAATCTGATATTAGTCCATGGGACCAAAAGAACTCAGCTCTGGAGTTGAAATCAGTGCTGAATTCCAGAAGTGGATTTCCTATCTGCAATTTGAATGCAATTTCAAATTAGCCCAAAAAGAAAAAAAAGGGATTCTTATCCTTATTTCTTCAGTTTTTCTTGTTTGTACTCACAGCTATGCCCTTGAGATTGAACTTTGTCTTGGTCCGGATGATGAGTTGTGCAAGTTGTGGAACATAGTGACCTGAAAACAAGTATATATGCATTAAACTGCATTTTCAGAACAAACAAACTTCATAATTTACCACAATAATGTAATTGTAGTTTAATCCAGATTATACTATATGTGCAGTTGTAAAGAAAGTTATAAACTTACGAAAGCATAAATAGCATGTTTTTTAAAATAGTACCTGCATAGCTCTCGCCGGTGATAAAGAAGTCATTGTTTTGGTACTCTGGGAATTTGGTGAACCAACGCTGGAGGAAAACAAGGTTATCCCTTGCTGCATAATTAAAATGGTGGACAAAATGCTTTCAGATTCTGAAAGATACACCAAGCTAGATTGCTATTAATATGTTCTTAATATTTTGAGTAATTTAAGGTTTTGTCCTTTAGAAGTACACGTATTTTAATTTCATCTTTTAAAGAAAAAGTATCTCACTTTTATTGTCCAACATTTGCATTTAATTCAATTCGGTCTCACTGTAAGTCTCTCTACTGAATGAATAAATATGTAAAGCGCATCCTGAGCCTCAACATCAGCAAGCAATTGCGTAAAGTCATCAACATCTTTCACAAATTGCACATTCTATGTAAAGACAGGACCTAATTGAATTAAATTAGAAGGTTAAGGACTAAATTGAAACAATTGCTTCTTTAAGGGATAAATTGAAAAAATATCTTTTAAAGATAAAAATGTTAAATTTCTGCAAAAATAAATAAATAAATAAAGGAAAGGCTGCTAAGTCCAATCCAAGTAATTAATGTCTAATTCTTATCTGATTGAGATTTGGTACTAAATTGATGTCATTATGCATAAAGTAAAATGAAAAACCTGTTATTTCATCATTGACATTGTCATAGAAAGATTCATTGGCAGAGTAAGAGAAACCAACTCCAGCTGGTGATTCCAGGTATAACATATTTGCCACTGTAACAAGGACAACATCCATAAGTAAACTGTAATAGCTTCAAGTAGCATATTACACACAAAACTTAGCAGTTTCAATGTTAATTACTCTACCTTTGTTCCAACTATACTCATTTTGCACAAGAACATTCTCACTAGGCTTAAAAGGTCCATGCTCAACGAAAGCTCCAGCACCAACAGAGGAACATCCAGGCCCTATTTCAAAACCCCAAAAAAATATGACAATTCAATTACTTCATTCATTTGAAATCTTTCATTACAGGTTCAAGAAAACTTAGGAATTTGTACACAGAAAAAGGCTGAATGCACCTCCATTCACTTATGTCCGTATTCACGTCTAGAAACAAATCAATTATTGGTATTAGTGATTAGCATGAAAGGATATGAACTGATGGTGAACGTTGAAAGGTGTACTTAGTGCTGTTCCAATATATAAAATCAACAGTTTTAAATTGTAAAGGTGGATGCCACAAATGCAGATAAATTCGTAAAAGTTGAACGTTAGGAGTAAAATTGTAGTTGCAGACGACAATTTAAGCTATGATAAAAGCATACCTCCATTTAGCCACAGAACTAGTGGCTTGGAAGCTGGTTCAAACTCTGCTTCAGCAAAGTAGTAAAATAAAGCTCTTTGTTGCCCATTATCCACAGTAATGTAGCCGGAGTATTGCCGGAACTTGACCGGCGGCTGTCCGGGCAAACTGACTATTTTATCAGCTTCTGAAACTGCCTTTACTGCTACAAAGATTTGCAGGAGAACAAGAAATAATGTAGCAAGCAAAGTACATGGCTGGGATACCATCTGAGGATCTCAAGAATTGTTGGATTGGGAATTTTGGGGAGAATTTGGAAGAGCTTTGGTTTTGAAGCCTAAAGGGAAGCAAAGCAAATTTAAAAGGGCCTTGGATGATAATGATGGCACATAGAGTGTTTGTGGGAATGCATAAAAGTGAAATTCATATGCTGGAGCAAGTTTTGGTTTTGATGCCAATGACCAAAGTTGAAACTTTATATTACTTTTTTGGTGTGATTTTTGCTTTGTCTGTCTGGCATTTTTGGTATTTTAATTCTTCTTTTTTTTGTTTTCATGAGAAATTCAAAATTCCGAAGATCCATGTAACTTTGGCTATGATGGCGGCTTCTATTTTGTTTTCTTGTATTTGATTATGTGTGATTGATTACAGCGAAAAAGCACAATTTTTTTTTCACCAAATCATTTAAAATATATATATAAAATATTAATTCTGGACATAAAAAAAAAAGAAAATCTATAAAATAATAATAATAATAATAATAATAATTATGCTAATAAAGATGTCTAATAATAAAGTGTGAATTTTAAATTTGAGAAATAATTGTAAAAGAATTTATAAGGTATTTGCAATTTTAAATTCATAAGAAAATTATTTTAAGGATGGTGGCTTTGTTACTTTATACCATATAAATAAGATATGCACTAGAGACAGAAAAGCAGTGCAGAAAAGTATAATTTAAGTAATAGAATAATAAAATATAAATGAGATACGCTATACCTATACCTATGCTTTGTTTCTTTACAATTTTTTTATATATCTATTCAATATCTTGGACTTTTAGAGCATCTCTGCACATATCTCTATGTAAAAAAAAATTAATAATAATAAAATCAATCATGTGAGAAACAGTGTAATCGTGTAAAAATGCATTTTGTAATTAGCTTTTCTCTCAAAAAAATATATAAGGCCTTCAACTTTACCTTATTTTGAAATTAATATGTATATTCTGAATTATTGAAGAATAATTTGAATAATAAACTATATTTATTTCTTTTTATAGTGTGTGTTTTGCTTAATTTAATTCTTTCATAAATAAATATTTGAAAATAGAGTAAAAATCTAAAGTCCCTATATGTCTTTATCTTCAAAATAAAAAGCTTACTCTACCTCATTTTCAGGTTAATAAATAATAATGTTGACTTACCAACTACTATGATTAAATAAAAGTAAATTATTATTTATAATTTTATATGATATTTTTCAATTTTGTGGCATTTATGAAAACTTTACGAATCACCTTTTAATTTAATCTGTGCAACAAATTAAATTCTTTCTTTTTCCGCCAGTTGTGAATTGCCGTTGATTGGGAGTTGCGTAACTGAGTCAGTCAAAATGGCCCAACCAGCAAGTGCGTCTTTCACGGGTGCTCAATGACTGAGAAAGCAGAAAGTATTAAAAAAAAATGGAAAGATAATTGAATGAAGAATATGACAAATTTTACGCTATTAAGTGGGGCCATCAAAGGATTTCAATCTTTTAAGTTCTTATTTTCTCAATTTCTTTTAATTTTAAGAAGATAAAAAGACATAATTTTTTTAATTTTGGATCCATAATTTTTTATTTAAATATATTATTTTAATTCAAAAAAGTTTATATCTATCTTTTTTCTAAATTTATATTCTTATTTCAAAAAAAAAAAAATTGAAGAGCACCATGTTCCAAAAAATATGCTCTTGTTAACCCCAATACAAAACAGAGTCCTATATTTGCAGTGGAAATTAAATTGATTTTGTATTTGAAGAGAAAGACAGATGTTTGTTGGACTTAGTATATTATACATAGAATCAATATTTGGAGCGTTAGACCATTTGTAACTCTCAAAATAATGAGACGATATATACTCTGTACATTAATTTTAAAAAAAATACATCATTATAAAAAAAGATAATATATTATGTGTAATAAAAATAATATCCCTTTTTTAGTCACTTAATATGCACAATTAAATAAATTCAGCGTGAAAAAAAATATATTTTGTATTGGCATTTGGATGGTCCACGTTGTGTGGCGTTGAATATTACACCTTATTTTGAGCCTGCACGTTTGAATTGAAGTGCCCTCCACGTTTGTCAATTTACGTATGATTATTTGATCTTGAAAAGACATTAATGGTGAATGGATGGTGAATTCTTGTCCTCTTGTTTCATTTTCCGCCACAAATTAATGTATTAGTACCTCAATTTTTTAAATAATTTAATGATATAAATTTAAAAGAGAAATAAATATATTTTATTAAAATAACGTATTTTAATTAAAAATTTATAAAATTTAAAATAAAATATTATATTTTAACTCTTAATGATATCCCATTGAGTGACTGCCTTATTTTCACATTGGATAACATTATCTCCAAAAGTAGGTATGAGAAAATTCAAAGAATAGTACATACACACAACCCGACAAGTTATACCCATTTAATACTGTGCCAAGGGTTGTGTAACACGTTTCCTTTTTTTTTTTTAAACTAACTTTGTCCATTATATTATAATAGTAAAATCACAAGCAAACATGCAAACTCGCAAAGGATATTATCATATTAGTATAAAATTATTGCTCTTTTAACATAAAAATTTTAATAATTTCAATAAATAGGAAATTGCGGTAATACTAACATTAAGTAAATTTTAACTATAATAATAATATTTACAAACTCTTAAGACATCATGACATATAGAGAAAGATATTCTTATCTTCTATAAATTAAACAATATCATGTGAACTTTTCGTCCATTTCACAATTTATATGATACTCTAAAAACTTACAAAAATGTTCTAGCTATATTTATTAATTTATCAGTAACATGAAATTCTTATGTAAGAAATTATTATCAAATATTTTATCAATAAAATTATGTCATCACGACATGAATAAAATTCAAACCTACAAATAAAGATTATATATTAAAATTTCATGTTGTCATCACTTAATTCATTCTAGATAATTAGAATTTTAGTTTCTTTTATTTGATTTCTCGTTGATCTTGCAAATTCACTCAGATCTATTCTTTCTATCCTTAACAAGATTTATCCTCCTATCAAATCGTAGTCGACATAATGAATAGGGAGATACAAGTTTGCAATCTGACAAGAATAATGCAGTAGAACTAGGGTTTTAAAAAAAGTGATTCGTCATAATAAAATATAGATATAATCTGGCCCATCTCCAGAAGAATACCCGATTAACTATTTGAGCTTAAGTGCCTTTGCAAATAAAAAACCTAATCACAAAATGTCACGAGTGCCAAGTGGGCTAATACTTTAACATGAATAAAATTCTAAATTATGTTAGGTCCAATATTAGAGAAAATTTTAACAATCTCTTACTTGGACCACATAATTTAGAAATTGTAATCACTTCAAGTAAATGTCAAAGTAATTATGGCATTATTACACTCATAATTCTTGATTGAAATCATAAGCATCTAATAGTGCAAAACATTATATCGAATAAGGATGTTAATGTCATACACATTATACACGTACACCTCGCTAACCAAAATTTTTAATATAAGATGTGCATAACAAGATTTACATAACGTTGAATGTGACTATATGTAAACCTCCACATAATGATCTTAGCCCAAGATGCCAAATGAGAATCAATATTCTTAACAAAATAATGAGACAAGGTCTAAATGTCTCTAATAACATGCCATAACTAGAAAATGTGCACAAACAATATATGGCAACATCATGAATGTTTCATTGATACATATCTCAAGATAACAAAGATAATAGTTCATCGTTTCAATAAGAAACATAAAACTCCCATTAGCCCTGAACATTGAAAAACTTAGCCAAACTCATTCTAGTCACTTGTTCACGAATAATTTTACACCTAAGCCCTTGGTTAGTGGATTGGCAAGCATACAATTTGCAAAATATATAGCGCTTGCATCTCTTCTCTCTAACAAATTAATACTTAATATTTAAATATTTTATACGGGCAATACTTTCATTATTATTTTGAGAAAAGTTCACTATGACAGTATTGTCACAACAAATGGTTAAGGTCCTAGAAATATTCTCTGTAACTTTGAATCTATATATCATATTCCTTAATCAAGTAGCCTCACAAATGACTTCACAATATGCGACACACTTTGTCTCTATAATAGAGGTTGTTGTGTTGACTACTTGATATTTTTCATGAAATAACTCTTGTTGTCATCATAAAGATATATCTAAATATTGACTTCCTGTCATCTGGATAACTTACAGGATTAGAGTCAAAGTAGCTTACAATAATCAGATTACTAGATCTGTAATAGGATAACAAAAAATTATTTATACATTATAGGTACTCCATAACTTTTTTTTTACAGTAGTCTAATATTTCTAATCAGGATCACTCAAGTATCTTCTAAGTTCACTAAACACATAAGCAGTATCAAGATGTATACATACTTGAGCATATAACAAACTACCAACAACAAAGGCATATGGGACCTACTTTGCATTTTGATCTTTATATTATTTTAAGGACACTAGAATTTAGAAATAATTTCACTCCATTGGAAAGGTGCAATACTTTGAGAGCACATAAAACATATTGAACCATCTAAGCACCTTTTTAATGTACAATACTTGACATAAGTTAAGAAAACCCCAAGATTTATCATGGTGGATCTATATGCACAACACAAAATGACATCATTAAGATCCTTCATATCTAAAATATATAAACAGTATCTGTTTTATCTCAATCACAAAACTCAAATCATTATTTTCAAGAAGAATATTATCAACATAAGAATAAAATCTTAAATATACCTGTATCCAACTTAAAACAGATACATTGATTTACATTATTCACCTTGACCCTAAAAGAAGCAATAATCTCAACAACTTTGAAATTCCATTGTCTAGATGCTTTATTCAAATCATATATATGAATATTTTAAATTTACACACTAAGTGTTCCATACTCTTCTCTTGAAAGCCATCTAGATGGTTCACATAAACAATTTTTAATTAATCACCATTCAAAAAGATTATCATGCATTTGTTGAAGTTTCAGGTCAAAATGAGCCACTAGCACCATAATAACTTGAAATAAGTCTTTAATTAAAATAAATAAGAAAATTTTCAATAATCAATGGCTTCTTTCTAATTGTGGCCATTTGCCACAAATCTGGCCTTTTATCTCTCAATCACCCCTTGAGTATCCCTTTTGTCTTAAAGACCCACTTACATCCAATGGGCCTACAGTCAATAGTTAGCTCTATAAGATCTCACACATAATTATAGAACATCAACATAATCCATCATTCATAACCTTCATCCATTCTAAAGAATTAGGACTTGAAATAATTTCTTGAAAACTAGTAAGATCATTACCATTATTGATATCAAATTCGTGCTTCTACAAATATATGACATAGTGATTAGTAATTTCTAATCTCTGAGCCATCTAGAATTTCCTCAAGGATACTTTATTTACAGGACCTAGTTCTTTTCTATTATTAGCAAAGCAGTAAGCTTTTCCAATTTCCACCATTGGTTTTGTCATATGTTATACTAGATCATTTTTTGGATATTTTAGATCAATTTAGTTTATTTTCAATCAGTGATAGTGCTAATGGAATAACAAATTGCACTTCTCTAAGAGAGAGATGTTACATGATCTTTCACTCCTATTATCTGACTAATAAACAAAATGAGGTGCTTTAATTACCCTAAAGGTGTAGACCAGTCAATAAAATCTACTACTTTTGTAGTTGTTACAACATCTAATGAAATGACCATTAACAATTTTTGGATCAAGTTACTTAATAAATGGATTATATGACTTCACACGCTTATACTAGATGCATCATTAATATTCCCGCAAATGCATTATCTCACATACTAGCCCTTAAGTCACTTTAATCTCTTGCACCCCTCTTGGTCAAGTCCTTAGTAGCATCTCTTCACTATTCTGATGAGTGTTTGCTTCATTCATAAGCTCCATATGCTTTTGGCAAGCTAAATATACCAATTATAGCTAACTTGGTTTGCTTTCTGTAGCATAATCGAGCTCTGATATGAACTATCATGGGCTAGTAGCTCTCTTGTTGAAATCATGCGGTGAATGTTGCCAACTATTAGCTAACATGCCAACTGTTCAATAAATTTGGGTCACACTTGAATAGATAAATGGAACATTAAAGATTTTATTGCCCATACAGCCAATATTCTATGCGTAACATATTCGCAAGCAAATATAAATGTGTAGTCGAAGCAGTTGCACATATCATGTCTCATAGAACATCCTACATAAGAAACCTTTAGTGTATATTGAGAATGCACTTTTTTACAATAAGGAGAAGAACAAATTAAGTTTATTAATATATGTCTTATTATATAGTTTCGAGTGTGTAAATGGAATTCCTAAGCCACCACACTCTAATCCCTAATCTATGCCACAATACTTATCCAGATCACTAAATGCCCCCAAAGAGCATTCTAAGCCAAAGCTCTAATGATACAAGTAAACATACTTTCTTTTAGTTAACATAAGGACTTTTCTACTAGTTTGAAAGGGTTCTAATGGGTTATCTTATATGGACTCTATTAACAGTGGATTTTGATTCAGCCAAAATCCAGCCAACGAGAGAGGTTTTTTTAGGACTCAAACTATCTTCCAGTCGAGCTAACAAAGATGAAGGGGAAGGGTAAAGGAAGAGTAGCAAACACACAATATTTTTAATATGATTCGGCCAAAATCAAATGGCACCGGTATTTACATCCATGGTAGTTTTATTAATCTGGAGAAATTTTAGCAGAGTTACAGTACATAGATCTTGCTCCTTTTTTACAGTGATCTCCTTCCTCTTATTTATAGAGGCTAGGAAAGTTATAATTGTAATTACATAATTTGTATTTCTATTACATTAAAATAAATGTACAAGATAGTCTAGACTACTACAAAATATCTTCTGTAGACTGGTGGCTAACTTCTGAAGTTCGCTTTCTGCGGATGGGCCCTACACATCACTTCTTGCAAACTAGTCCCACAAACTAAGTCTAAGAAGGTTGTTGTTTCGAGTTTACTCTTGATGAGCCTTTAGATAGGTGAGGTGCATTGTTTGCAAGTTGAGACTGTTTGGGGTCGTTGCTGGCTTTCGATCAATGAGGATGAACTTCGCAAGCTCGCATTTGGTAATGCAAGCTTACACATAGTGAGCTGTTGATTATGCGAGCAAGGTCTTATCCCTTAGCAAGCTAGGACTTCTGCCTCATTCTGTGCTCATGTAGGTAGTGATCTACTGAACTCGACTCTTCTCTCACTTGGTCTGATTTGCCGCAGGGCCCTTACGGGCCCATCTCGCAGAACCAGAAATCACCCATAACATTAAGTCCCCCAACTTTTAACTCGCTTTGCGGGCTAGGAGTTGAATAGTTTTGTTGGCAAAGGCCCTTCTTTATGGATTACCATACAGTCAAAGTCTTTGGTCAGCCATACCTTATGCCATACATGTCTCACTATCACGGATGAGTCTGCCTCATTTTCTTCCAAGGCCTTTAATGGAAGTGATTGAGAGTTCTTCTGGACCCTTCGATGAGACTTGGCCGGTCTATATAAAGGATGAGGAGTTCCTTCTCCTTCATTGAGTGAATTGATAGGTGCCTTAGATAAGCCCTCCATTCTTCTATTGGTGTGCCTTTTCGATGAGGTGTGTATAGTTTACTGCACAAGATTACGAGGTGTGAATGGCCTGTTGTACGTGACTCCCTTAAATAGTTTCTCTTATTGGCTGTTAGGAGGTCTTGTGTGGGCCTTAGATTATTTCCTCATGGTGATGTTGTAGGGCTTGGCCCTGCCAGCCTGACCCCTCCACTTCTCATCCTAGTGGAAAGGGTGAGTCAGGAAAGGAACCATCAGCTGTGAAGGAACACTGAGGAGCTCACGTGCTGGCCAGTCCTTCTGTTGGCACTGGTTAGAGTTCGTCTCTATGAAGCCAATCTTCTTTCTGGAATGTAATAGCCATAGGCTTCTTTTATTTTGACTTGTATTTTGATTCTTGATGATGCAAATTTACCTCGTTGAATAAGGCTTTTAATGAATGAAATCTTTATGATTCTTGCATGTTGTATTGTGTTTGAATATTCTACACATCATAGATGATAATATGAATTTCTACAAATCTCAATAAAATAAGATACTTGAATAGCCAATCGGTCATGCTTCTCGATGAGCAACAAGCTGAGCATCGAGGTGTCTTAGTAGTGAGTAGTTATGTAGGGAGGTCACATGAGAGCTATAAATATTAGGTTGCTTGTAAGGATTTAATATAGCTGGCTGCATGCATGTGGTGCCAAAGAATATGTCATATGCATGAGCACGAGGTTGCATACATGTGGTGCCGAAGAGTAGGTCACATGCATGGACTTAGAAAGCTGGCTACATGCAATAGTGCTAAAGAGTAGATCACATGCACGAGCGTGAGGTCGCATACATGTAGTGCCGAAGAGTAGATCGCATACATGGACTTAAAAAGCTGGCTGTATGCATGTAGTGTTGAAGAGTAGGTCACATACACAAGTGCGAGGTCACACACATGCGGTGCCAAAAAGTAGGTCACATGCATGGACTTAGAAAGCTAGTTATATGCATGTGGTGCTGAAGAGTAGGTCACATGCATGAGCACAAGTTTGTATACATGCGGTGCCAAATAGTAGGTCACATGCATGGACTTAGAAAGTTAGCTGCATGCATGTAATGCTAAAGAGTAGGTCACATGCACGAGTGCAAGGTCGTATACATGTGGTGCTAAAGAGTAGGTCACATGCATAGACTTAGAAAGCTGGCTACAAGCATGTGGTGCCAAAGAGTAGGTCACATGCACGAGCATGAGGTTGCATACATGCAGTGCCAAAGAGTAGGTTGCATGCATGGACTTAGAAAGCTAGCTGCATGCATGTGGTGTTGAAGAGTAGATCACATACACGAGCGTGAGATTGCATACATGCGGTGCCAAAGAGTAGATTGCATGCATAGACTTAGAAAGTTGGCTATAGGTATATGGTGCCGAAAAGTAGGTCACATGCAAGAGCGCGAGGTCATATACATATGGTGCTGAAGAGTAGGTCGCGTGCATGGACTTAGAAAGCTAGATACATGCATGTGGTGTTGAAGAGTAGGTGACATGCATGAACACAAGGTTGCATATATGCGATGCCAAAGAGTAGGTCACATGTATGGACTTAGAAATCTGGCTACATGCATGTGGTGCTAAAGAGTAGGTACATGCACAAGCACGAGGTTGCATACATGTGGTGCCAAAGAGTAAGTCGCATGCATAGACTTAGAAAGCTGAAGAATCGATAGAAGTGAGAACTTGCCATTGAATTGGTGCTATGTCGGCAATTCATTCAAGGATTAACAATCAAAAGTAAGAGCGGCTATTCGCCTCATTACATGATCAATGTATAATTCTCATTGTGGGGGGTTGCTTTTGCCCAGGGTCTAGTTGAGGCTGCGAAAGTTGGTGCCCTACAGGTCGCACCACATAATCTTTCACAGGACCCCTTTTGATGAGGTATTCGATTGCATCTCTAAGTGCATGACAATTCAAAGTGTTGTGGCCAATTTCATTGTGATAAGCATAGAATTTGCTCACATATCGGCATTCGGGGAGAGTTCTTATGGGATAAGGTCTCCCAAAGTCTTCCCTATCTTTTTTTATTGCATATATCCTATTTGGAGTAACCGATAGGACATTATAGTGCTCAAGGTGACTTGAGTATCGAGGTCATTCAGTTCTGGCCTTCTTCACTGGATGGCTATTAGAGATGGCCTCGGTATTTTCGTGATTACTCTTCTTTTTACCTTGCTCGAAGTTACTTGCCTTGTCCCTTTGATTATCTGAACCAAAGGTCTCCTCTCACATGATTTGCTTGGCAGCTCGATCTTAAAATTTACCCAGGTCTGCCACTAGGGATTTATATATACTTTTGTATAATTTGCCATCGTTACAAAGTCCTGTCGAAATCACTGTCAAGGCACTCTCGTCGGATGGGCTTTCCACGTTGTCGAGCTCACACCTAAATTGGGTGATGTAATCTTTCAACGACTCATGCTTATGCTGAAAGATAGTAGCAAGATGATAGGGAGCACGAGCTACCTCCTCAGTGCCCTGTATTGATTGAGAAATTTTTTCTGACATTCTTCCCAGCTGCTAATACTACAAATTAGAAGGCTTTTGAACCACATTTGAGGTGCATCTCCCAGCATAGCTAGGAAGATACGACATTTGATCAGGGGGTTACTTGTTCGAAGATCTATCTAGACGTTGAACATATCCAAATGGCTGCACGGGTCACTATCCCCATTGTACAGTGGGATAGAATGAATTTTAAGCTTATGAGGGAGGGGCTCCATCTCAATTTCCTTAAAAAAGGGAGTCTGTTCCTCTGAGCGACTTCGATCGTCTTAAGCTTGAGAATGTGCCTTCAATTGCCTCATCCTCTGAAGCAACTCTTTTACCAATGAAGTCAAAACCCCAGATTGCTGGCTAGAGGCTTGATGGCTCTTCCTATCTTCCTGATTGCACGAGCTGTGACTTAAAGTGTGCTTTTGATTAGCTCGATTTGAACTTGTAGTTTGCTGCTACTGGTGAACATTCCCAGGTATAGAGACTTCAGTCTACCTTTGTAAACCCTGAGCTTATGCTTGTGTTAGCATGGTGACTGCTTTAGTTAGTTCTCCCATCATATTTTTCAGTCTATCCTGACATTGAAGTTAGGCTTGTACTTTACCAATGTCATTAACAATAGCAGTAGGTTGAAAAGAGCTGATTGGGGGCAAGCCAGTAGCCACACCTATGATAGGAGTAGTAGAGGAGTCTGTTGTAAACACATGACTTTCTGGTCAATCAACCACTACATTCAAAGCTCTGGTGTTCCTTCCATTAGCCATTGAAATTGCACAAAGAATCAGCTAAGACACCAAAAATCAATCAAAACAGATGAGTCCCCATAGACAACGCCAAAAATGTTGATAGTAAATTTCAGTTCAGCCAAAATCTAGCCAACCAGAGAGGTTTTTTTAAGACTTAAACTGTCTTCCAATTGAGCTAATAGAGATGAAGGGGAAGGGCAGAAGAAGAGTAACAAACACATAATATTTTTAATATGGTTCAGTTAAAATTAGATGGTACCAATCTCTACATGCACGGTAGTTTTATTAATCTAAAGAAATTTTAACAGAGTTATAGTACACAGATCTTGCTCTTTCTTTATAATGATATCTCTCATCTTATTTATAGAGGTTATAGAGGTTACAATTGTAATTATATAATTTGTATTTTTGTTACATCAGAAAAAATATACAAGGCAGACTAGACTACTATAAAATGTCTTCTATAGACTGGTGGCTGACTTTTGAAGTTTTCTTTCTGTAGATGGGCCCTACACGCTGCTTCTTGCAGACTGGTCCCATGAACTAAGCCTGAAAAGGTTGCTGTTTCGAGTTTACTCTTAGCGAGCTCTTAGCTAGGCAAAGTGCATTGTCCACGAGCTAAGACTATCTGGGGTCGCTGTTGGGCTTTGATCAGCAAGGACGAACTTCACGAGCTCGCATTACATAGCGAGTTACTGATTATGTGAGTCGGGTCTTGTCCCTTAGCGAGTTGGGACTTTTGCCTTATTTTGTACTCATGTAGGTAGCGATCTTTCGAACTCGACTCTTCTCTTACTTGGTCTGATTTTCTGCTGGGCCTTTGCCAACCTATCTCATAAAATTGGAAATCACCCATAACAAACTCGAAGATAAAAATGTGAGGATTACAACCATTTACTTTTTTATTCACACTAGACAAACAATCTATGCTAAAATAACATAAATACCCTTAAAACAGGAAAAATTAGGAAAAATAATCCATAAGCACATTTGTTCTTACACAAGGCCTCCTCTTCGCACTTGATTTTCTTGTCAAGTTTCATCTAAAATCAAGTATGTTTGCCTATGAACTAGTTCACAAGGCCAGCTTGTGACATTATACCATGTGTAAGCTTATGTGTCACCTAACTTGGTCATCTTCTTCACCTAATCAACCTGCAATTTGGGTTTGTTTGACTTATTTTGGACCTGATTTCACGGGCTTCCTAATTCAATCAATTTTGGCCACTTTTATTCAAATTATTTTATGGGTTTTGTTCCCAATACCCATCTAAAGCTAATCCCTAAATCAATTTCAAAAAATTTGAGAAAATCTTCAAGCAATTTGAATAAAGAACATCAAAACTCACTAGGTTTTACCATTTTCAAGTTTTCTCTAATTGGTGCAATTTCTGTTTGGGTTATGCAAAATTGGTTGAGGGGTTTTACCATCTAAAAGATTCTAAATAGAAACCCTCAGTCAATTTAAAAAATCTTAAAGAAATTTGCACAATTTATTCCATACATGATTAATCTGAACTTATATATTTTTTGCAATTCAAATTTCACAAATTGGTATAATTTTAGTTCAAGTTTGAAGAAACTGATTTGGGGCATTTATTCATCTAATCATTCTAACACAAAATCTCAAATCAATTTGAACAATTACTCTATAATTAGGATGAATTTTATAGAAAGATAATTTGAATCTTAAAGGTCATATGAACACAAAATTCCAATTCTAGAAAAAAAAAACTATAATTTTCTAACAAATTGTTCAAATTGAATTATGCAATAGGTTTAGAATAATTCATATAACAATTTTCATACAAAAAATTTAATAATGATTCTAATATCATAGGATTCTAATTTTCAAACATAAATCAATTACTAATCAACCAAGACATGATAGATTAAATAATTTTACTATCAATTTGCACAATATTTAACCATATAACATAATTTATTGACTTTGATACCAATTATCAAATATTTTATCAAAAAATTAAATATATTAAAATTATGTCATCACAACATGAATGAAATGCAAACATATAAATAAAAATTAGAGATTAGAATTACTTGCGATCATCATTTGATCTATCCTGGATAATTAAAATTTTAATTTCTTCTTATTCAATTTTTTCTTGATCTACTGGTTCATTCCAATCTATTCTAGCCTTGACAAAATGTCTCCTTCTATCAAACCCCAACCGTCATAATAAATAGAGAGAATACAAATCTGCAATCTGATATAGAGAATGCAATAGAACTAAGATTTTAGGAGTAGGAACTTATCATAATAAAATATAAATATAACTTGACCCATGATTGGAAGAATACCCAATTGATTATTTGGACCTAAGTATTATTACAAATAAAAAATCCAACTATAAAGTATCACAAATAAACTAATATTTTAACATTAATAAAATTTTAGATTATGTAAGATTCGATAGTAAAGAAAATTATAACAATTACAATCAAAGGTTAAAAATATCAATATAATATGAATTTAATCCAAAATTTGATTATAATGAAAATATTGCAATTGAATCAAATGATATTTTACAAATTATTATAATATTGAATTACAGCCACGGCCACAGCCACACTTATAATTTAGTCACGTTTAACAAACTACTAGTGATATATTTTCATATGGTACAATTCTTCTAGCTATATTTATTCATTCATTTGTGAGCTTTGATGATGTACATAAATTGTTCAAGGTTTAGGCAGTTGTTTTCCTTCAAGAAATGCTTTAAACAACACAAAGGATCTCTCTGGTTGAGTAGTTGGAGCTAGGTGTGAAGCTCCTCTTATTGTGGCATAGGTAAGTTGATTCCCATAAACTTGTGTCCACCCTGCAACCTGTCGAAGTAAAATTTAAAATACAAATAATTATTGGGAAAAAGAGGTGTCATGATTTTAAATTATGATTATATTGTAATAAATATCACTATATATAAATGTAAATAGTTACAATCATTGAGAAATATTTAGAAAAATTATTGTTGCAAACATAATACAATTGTTATTTAGAATTATAAGTCACTAATTTAAATTGTAGACTCTATCACATGAAGCGATCGCAATATTATAATTGCAATATATGTCATTATCACATTTCTATTACAGTTTAGATTAGATTAATTTTTTGGAAAAAATATATTTAACCTACTTATAATTTAAATTCATTTTATTCACTTATAATTTAAAATATAAAAATTGATCAATCCGTAATTTGTTCCTTTTATACTTTGTTCGCCTGAAGCAACTTGATATTCAAAATAAATGGAATTTACAAGTGGGTTAATTTTAATACTTTAAATTATAAATGAATAAAGTAAACTTGGATCATACCACATATAAATATATCATATTTTTCTCATTTTATTCATATATCATTTTTTGCAACATAGCTTAGTAATTGTATTTTAAATCCTCTGTAAACAGTTTCTAAAAACTATTTTTTTAGAAATAAAAAATAAAAAATTTATTTGGATGTAAATTTTGAAAATAAGTGTTTTTTTTATTTTTGAAGATGAAAAAAATGTATTTAATATTATTTATAACTTTGTCATTAATGAAAATAGATATTCTTCTTATTTTTTAAAAAAATCTAAAAATAACTATATACAAAAATAAGAAAAAATACTATTTTAGTGTTTCCTAAAAACTGTTTTTCAATTACACTTTTAGAAAATAGATTTTGAAAAATAATTTTTAAAAACAAGTTACTAAACAGATTTTTTTGTTTTTATATTTTTTTATTTTTGTAGAATAAAAAAACAAAAAAATTATTTTTGAAAATAAAAAAATAGCTTCCCAAACAGCCCCAACCCCATGATTAGTATACCTGTTTCTCTACAAACCAAGCACTGTACGGCACACTTGTTTTAAGCCTCAGCTTCACTGCTAGCCCATCTACCAACCTTCGGGTGCTAATGAATGGAATCACAGAGTCTTGATCCCCACTGTAAAGTTTATTTAAATCACAAGAAATACCTTCATTTTCTAATAAATAACACCTAAGTGAAACATAAAGTCAATAAAGTTGAAAACTTGAAAATTTATTAATGAAGTGGGCTTTCAACTCAATGTTATTTTACCTGTAAACAGTGACTCGAAGACCTGACTTTACAAGGGAGCCTACACCATTAATTGTTGGTATTAATCTGTCTGAAACTTCATAATCTATCACCCTGCAATTAAAAAGGTTAGACATAAGACGCAAGCTCTTAAATGCAGTTTATTTGTGAGACGAAGGACTGTCAAACTGGATCATGGTTTGCAAATCAACCCACGAATTGCAATGGACTGATTTAGTTATTTTTTACTCCCATTCGTAATGTTCAGTCTGTTAATGACCGATCTAATCTATAATCCATTAATTGAAAAAAGAAATTATCCTTAGATCTCACTTATCTATTTTTAATAAGTTTAATTTTTAAATTTTCTTCAATTTTCAATTTTCTTATTTCTTAGAGAGTACTTAATTTTTTATTACACAATGTATTTTACAATGTTAATGTTATAGCAATGTTTTAAATTTTAATAATAAATTTTACACCTATTTTCTTTTATATCTTTTGATGTTTAGTTTGAAAAATTAAAACAAATTTAAAAAAATAGAACAAATAAAAAAATACGAATCAGTCCGATTAAATGTACATTGGACTAGATCAAAGATGAAAAGAATTTTGATCCATTTTGAATGAAAGTCAATGTATATCAATTCATGTGAATCAAAGTTCATATGAACTTAATCTGATTTAATCCAATCCAATTTATTCGTTTAACAGATCCAATAGGAGGGAAGTAAAGGAATGAGAGTTATAACCAAAATTGAATTAAGGTTAATCTTGTAAATTGAAATTAAAGTATGAATAAATTAAAAAGAAATTAAATTAGTACTAAAATATATTTTAATATCAATTTAAAAAATGTTATAGTAATTTTGTACTACTATCATTGAATGTTATATGAATATACAATCTTTATTTGAAATATTAGACATTAAGTTAATACTGGATCGTATTTTAATATTAATTTCAAAAATGTTATAGTAATTTTGTAGTACTACCATTAAATGTTATATGAATATACGATCTATATATGAAATATTGATTTTGCTTCATTTTAACCTACTTATTATTCAGAATAACAATAAATTTAATCTATGAATATATGAAAAATATAAAAATGAAGGAATTAGTATTCCTTATTTGATATATATTTTAATAATATTATTTTTCCAGTGTTATTGATAGCATGTAATTAATGACGATCTAAATTTTAATGGATTTCACCGTTATTTTTAGTGCATTAATAAATTATATGTTATAGGGATTTAAAAGAAATAAACCTCATACAATTAATTAATTCTATTAAATTAAGATCATTTTAAATGAATTTAATAATTTTTTAATGATTATAAAAAAATCATATTAAAATAAAAATAATAAAATCTTATATTTTATAACTAATTTTGACATTAATACAACACGTTTTAATATTTCAACAAGAATAAAATTTAAAAATAAGAGATTTTTTAAATGATACATATAATCATACATGATGTTTTAAGAAAATTAATTGAGTGATAAGTTTATCCTGAAACATATATAGCCCCGCCAGTGTTACATAATAAAAAGAGGGACATAAACCTTGCTTGTAAGATTTTTTTTTTTTTTTTTCTAGTGTGCGATATATCATGCGAAGGCACATACAAAGAAAACTCGTGAAACTGGAAATTTTAAAGTAAGTTCTAAAACCTTTGAATTTCGGAGAGTATTAACCTAAAAATTGACATAAATAAATATAACGTTGTGCTACTGTGATTTTTATTTACCTGCTGCACAATTTATAAGTGGTAGTTCCAACCAGACGTGCATGAAGAGCCTTCTGCACATCTTTTCTGTTCAAATACATCTCTGAATATTTCAAGTGGCAGACATCAATTTGCTGCACCATCAAAATCAAAAAACAAACAAAAATTTTACGCAATTGCGAAAATTAATGTTAAATTTGAAAATCTTCAAAATTAAAAACTTGTTGTCATGTTTTCCACAAATATTGCTGTCACATTACCTGATCAAGTTCAAAATTGGTTTGTTGCACGTTTTGGGACTCAAAAAACTGGGGAAATCTGGAAGTTATCAGGTCAAGACTCGAGAACTTTGCCTGTGCTAAATTGTAAGAGAGACATTTATCACCAATAACGTAGTATGTATCAATGGCTGCAATGTAAGAATATTCATTGGAGATCTGTTTGATAGCAGAAACACAATCTGAGGAAATTTGGCCACTGATGATCGTTTCTCTTGATAATCGAGATGAGTTGCAAAGTGAAGTTCTAATTTTATAAGCAGAATCTGAGATGATTCCATGTGACCAGTAGTATTCATCTTGTGCATTGAAATCAGTGTCAAAATCCAGTAGAGGATTTCCTATCTGCAAATATTAAAATAAATAAATTAAGAAACAATAATAACTGATATTTTAAGAATTAAACACGATGATTAGAGCTGTTAAAATGGGCTGGGTCCGTTGGATTGTCCCACCTTACTATACAAATGGGTTGTCTTGGATTGAGGTTTTCTCACCCCACGTCCGTCCTGTTTGGTGGCGGGTTGAGGTGGGTCGAGAGATGAGCTGAGACGGACTGACCTATTTTGACAATTCTAGCTGTCAAAATGGGATGGACCCGTCGGCTTGACTCGTCTCGTCATACAAATGGGTTGGATTGGATTGAGATTTTCTCAATCTGTCTAATTAACGGACCGGTCCACCTTGCCCCATTTGACGACGAGTTGAGACGGGTCGGGACAGACCAGTCCATTTTAACAACCCTACCAATGACTAATTACTTCAGTTGTGAACATTCTATAGTTTTGATTTTGTTGAGTCAATTAATTTTGTCGATTTAACAATCAATTAATAATAATCAGATTAAATTGTTGATTTATATTTAATCTAATTTTTCAAACATTTACAACGATAATAAATAGTTTTTTAATAAAAATAATAATAACAAATAAATAAAATGGCTCAAGCCCGATTTGTGCACTTACTGCTATTCCCTTTAGATTGATGTTCACTTTGCTAATAAGAATGAGTTCTGCAAGTTGAGGCACATAGTGACCTAGTATCACAAAACCAATACTATTGTTAAGTTTAAGACGATAATAAATGTATTTAATTTTGTGCATTTAAATGTCCTTATATGTATACTATATAAAATCTAAATTGATAAGATCAATTTAAAATAAATTCTATCAAATGTACAGTAAATAAATAGTAATTTTTCAGAAAGAAAAAAAAAAGAACCCAAATATAACATTGCACTAAAGTTACAAAATTTATGATGAAAATTAAGGTGTTAAATAATTGTAACCTGCATAGCTGTCCCCAGTTATAAAGAAGTCTCTGTTTTTGTATTCAGGGAACTTAGTAAGCCACCGCTGCAGGAAAACCAAGTTGTCTTGGGCTA
>JANHAO010000050.1:0-86394 GCA_026873985.1 Saraca asoca
TATGGGAGTTTACTTAGCCTAAGGGGAGAAGAAAATTTTTGAAATTGCACCCCTTTGCTGCCCCTTGAGCCAAGCAAACCTAACAGGGACAACACTTACGATTGTGGCTAGCAGAATGACAAAAACTACATCTTTGTCTTTCTCCCCTTTTTCTATCACATTGCTCTCCCAAGTCCATCTCATTCCAAATATGAGTAAACTTCGGTCGGCCCTTGTCTCTTAGTCTAGAATAATCCGGTAATAGTGTGAAACCAATAACCAATGGCCAATAATCTTGGTGTGGTACCGGTGACCACGTACCCTAATATGCACTGACAAGAGAGTTCATGTGATAAATTAGGTATATGTATTGGTCGACGTCGATGTGAACAATGTGACAGGCTACAATAGCATATGTGCATAGAAAATGTAGGTGTTAGAATTTTTCAGTAGCATATCCTGTAGCTGAGGTCTGCAATCTGCATGTTACCTTTTTGTTAGTTCATACATCAAATTTAGTCTCCACTTGGAAAATTTCAATAAGCCTATCATAAGTACACACTGAGAAAGCACTAGCCTTTTCAATGTTTTTCTATAGAGTAACCATAAAGTCAATTATGTAAATATGCCTAGCCAAAAATCTATCATCCGCTTCTTTATCTTGTGCCATGAAGTAGGTTGCCAATTGGTAGAAATTATTTTGCACCAATACAGTGATGGGTAAATTCCGTGCACCTCTGAGGACACCATTGACTGCTTCCACTAGCTTAGTTTTCATATGCCCAAAGCGTCATTTGTTGTCAAATGCTTGCGCCCATTTTCTTGCAGAAGTGCCTCCACCTATCGGCCTACATCAGCATTCAGGGACGACAACTTGGTGAGTTTGAGCTTATACTTCCTTGGCTACTCCTTGTATCCTACAATAAGGATTACAACAATTAATACAACTCATGCAAACTTAACATAAGCATATACAGTGGTAGGAAATTAGTTACCCATGTTTATAATATGTCTTTTAAAGGATGTATTTTTTAAGTGTCTATTACTGGCCATATGGCGGATACAAAATCGATAGTGATGGTGAGGTAGCTGCCATCCAAGTGACTCATCCTTGATGGCTACAATAATCCCATCATGGGAATTGGATATCAAGCATAGTCTGCCAACATTAGTGACATGCATTCAAATCATACCCAAAAACCAAGATGAACTAGATCTGTTCTTAGCTTTAAGAATTACAAATGCAACTAGCAATACTTTGTGAAATCAGTAGGTTGTGCTTGAATTTCCTATACAAGAAGGTTCCATCAACCTGTAGCATCAGTTTACAGAAAGGAAGTGCATCAATGCAAGGTTTAAATACTAGAATAGCCTCTCAAACTTTACATTATTAAGGTCAGGATATTGTCCTGGATATAAATCCCCAATTTGCAATTGTACAATAGTCCCTAAGTTGACTTGTTTTATTGCTGCCAACCACCTCAACAATTAGCAATACGAGTCATCCTAATCACCATATATTCGGCTAATAGCCTTTTGTTTCCCTAACTAAGCTTTCTTGTACGAAACTTGGTAAGAGAATTGTGATTTTATCGTCTATATTATTTTGGCCACAGGAAGGTTTGGTATGGTTCTTAGTTGCTCCACACAGCATAAGGCAATCAAATCAGAGTCCATTAGCATGTGATCTTGTGACATACTAGTAGCAACACAGGTGTGGAGGCCATTATATCTTTTGATAAGCCAATAATTTTTCTTCAAATTAAAGCTTACCCTTAGTCGCTAGTTGCATTCTATATCGTATTTTGTGTAATATACATCTACAAATGTCAATTTTGACTCTTGGGTCTTGTAATTTTGGTGTGTACTAATTACATATCATTTCAAGGCTAACAAGACATTTTCTTTGCTCTCGAATTCCAAACTGACATAAAACTCCTGCCTATTGGTCTAAGTGGGATTTTCAACCAGTTGATGTTTAGGCTTATCCAAGACTTCCCAATTGATATACGACGTATGTGATGATAGAGGTACATATGGTGGTAATGGTTCAGCAACTCCATCCTCTTCCTCTTCAACTTCGAGGCTATCTAGTAACGGTTCATCGTCATCCTCAACATCTTCGTATAAACGATCACCTTGCATTATAGTGGTCACTGCACCATGGTTTAACAGGCCACCGAAATTGGGGATAGTGTGGTAGTAACCTTGTTAAGAGAACATTTCCATGTATTCATAATACAAATTTACTGCCTCATGACCATTATCTCCAAGTTGATACACCATATTAGTCTCTTAATTTTCTGTGTCATCTATTTCAAACTCCACATATAATTATAGTGCACTAAGGTTGGGAAATTGATTATGATAACAAAACGTAATGCTCACATCATCATCATCAAGCAATCTAAAGCATTGGTAACGCATAGTATTGTAACATGATGTAAGAAAGCTACATGTAATTGATGAGATATGTCTCTCAACTCCTACTTTTAACTTTGACAATATTTTCATCCTTATATCATTTAATATTGCATTCTTGTCTAACTGAAAGGCTCTTGGATCTGGACATTCAAAGTTCAACCTTTCTTGATCATCGTACATTTTTTCATTATTGTAAACAATTATGATTGATTGTGTGGACATTTTTGAATCTATACAATCATAGTAAAGTTAGTGTAAAATAACTAGGTAATATGTCCCAATTAATTATATATTGACTAAAATTTTAATAAAAAATAAAATTCTCTCATGAATAAAAAATTTAAATACTAAATTTTCAAAAAGTTAAATATACTAATAGAATAAATTTCAATGTGAAAAAGGTTTTAACTTAACTGATCTACCAATTAATTCTCTAATTTTTTTCCACCTATTATCTATTTTAAATCCTAATTTCACTCCCATAATATAAGCATTTCAGAAATAAAATTACTAAAACTTCAAATCTTTTATCACTACTAGTATGGGCAAAAAAAATACTTCTACTATCATACATATAAGATAGATTATTTTATTTCTCATCCAAAAAATATATACAAAGTAATGCAAACCAAGACAATAACTTCAATCAGATCACATCTTAAAAAATAAAATAAGTAATCTATTTAATTATTTACATTATCTACAATTAAGATTCTATTTTTTCCTTCATCAAAAATTTAATTTTAATAAAACAAATACTTATAGAGAAAATCTTATTAACTACTTAAAACAGAATAAATAACACAACCCCCATATAAAAAAATTCATGACACATATTATATATATAAAATTCTGTCATGATATTAGGAGGAAATTTAAATGTTATAAATCTAACATAAATACAAGCTAGTTACAAACTACATCTTAGAAAATTAACTTTTTCATAAATATCAGCGGATAACATAATAATTTCCAGTGTAAAGGTTATTCACTACTGAACTAAGATAAATAATCCATTTCTCATACAAAAAAATTTATACAGAGTAATGTATAATAATTATTTGAATAACATTTCAATAATCATGCAAAATGAAACTTAACTATAGATAAACATATTCTTACAAAATAAATAATTATAAATAAGAGTATAAAAACTTACTTCAAAATTTTGTTAAAATAGAAAATGAAGAAGGAGCAAACTTCAGTTTCAATTTAAGCAAATATAGAAGAAGAAAATGGATGGGTAGAAGAAGAAGATGCAAGAATGGACTAAAGATGAAGTATTTATACATCCAGGTTACTATAGATAAACAATAACATTGGATTACTATTTATCAATAGTAACCCATAAGATACTGTTTATCAACAATAACTTGAGGTTATTGTTGATCTACAATCATATGAAAAAATATAAAAAAAAAAATTTAAGAAAAATAAAAAGGCAACATGTTGCCAATGGTAAAAAAAAATTAGGAAAAACATTTATGAGACTAACATTTTGACAATCTAAATAAAAAAATATTTGGTTGGCCGATAAAAAAAAGAAAAGAAGGAAATTTTAATAAGGCAAATGTTTCCAAGCCTTAAGGTATCAGATAACCGACCATGAGCTTAGGATGCGGGACGAGGTCAAAGCAATAACCCTCAGCTTGCTAGGGATGAGCTCCAACTCGCTAGACAAAGCAAGCCCTCAACCATCTTCCAAAAAGTATACTTGGGTTAAACCCAGGAATAGGACCAACTTGCATGGCCGATAGCTCGCACTGTGCGAGCCTCGACCGTCAAGCTAGCTACCCTAAGCATAAGTATAAAACGCCTAAGTTTAATCAGCAGTCAGAGGCACATTCTCTCAACTGATAAATCAGCCTCCAAAAAATGATAGCGAAATGCCAAGCATTTATTACCCATAGCAGCGGAAGTGATAGTTTTACCATTTTTTAAATTACACTTGTAATAGTTTTACCATTTATTAAATTATACTTGTAACCCTCCTTGTTTCTATAAATAGAGAGTGAAGGATCATTGTAAGATATAGAGAAAAATATATGCAGAAACTCTATCAAAATAGTGAGAGAATACTTGTATTGTTGTTCTACTATTCTAAACAGTAAAACAACCACACAAAAACTAATAAAAGCCACAATGGATGTAAAGGTCATACTAACTTTAGCCGAACCACGTTAAAATCTCTGGTGTTCATCTTGTTCTTCCTTCTCTTGCTATTTTCTTACATTTCCACAATCAAATTGCAATCTAGGGTTTCAAGAACTATTTTGATTGACTAAAATTTTGGCTTATCAAACCAAATTTTACCGTCAACACAACCTTTCTCAATTTCATATATTATATGATACATATAATTTCTAGTTAATTTTGCATAATATTTAGCCATGCAACATAATTAAATAATAAGTTTTTATATCAATTATAGAAATTGCATTTATAAAATTAAACTAATTATCAAATCTAATTGATTATGTTACATAACATAAATAATATGCAAATTAATAATAATCATAGTCATAAAATCAAATTATTACTTATCTTGTGAAAGTTATTAATCCATTGAGTTCAATATATGTGATTCCTAGTAGACATACTCCTTTTTGATCCCTAGCAATCTTTGAGAGAATACATATGTAAATCCTAATAGGAAATTCGTAAAACTAAAGGTAAGAGTAGGAATCTATCTTGTATATAGCAAATCCTATTGGATTAAACTAACTCATTGCAATAAAGCATAATTATGAAGCTCACATTGCTATAAATGACTTTTGGTATAAGTATCATTTTAAGTCTCATAATATTAGCACTTGACATAGAGTAGTTCATAATATTAATTTGACATTTATATAATTCAGATTTTATAAAATATTTTGAACTATGTAAATTCACAGGACTAATTCTAACATAATAGATAAAGAAGAATAATCATGTAACAAAACATGTAATTTTTTTATTTAAAATTATTTCTGGTGAACAAAATGTTAATAGAATAAATCACAAATAAATTAATTTTAATATTTTAAATCACATGAATCAATAAATTTGGATAAAATAAATATGCATTAAATTGCTATCTCTAGATGGGACCAGCATCCATAAAAATGTGTCATTATATCACTGTTCCAAAGATTGAGGTGCCACAAGGAAAATGTAAAAATTGTCACATAGAATCCTCCAAAAAAATCTTCTATACCCATCCATGCTATGAAAAAGTCTTCAAATTATTCTAAAATTACCACTCGTACCTCTGAATTTATTCATCTCTAACAAGGATAAATTTGTTATTTGACCATATAATTTTTTTTTTCTTCTCACTTTTCTATTAAAACAAACAAGAAAAAAAGGTCTTTGAATATCTTTTCCTTGTCACTTTCCTCCTGTCCAAACAATATGTAAAAAATCATTTTTTCATACATTTTTTCTATTTTATTTTCATTTCACATTTTTCCTATGGTAAATGAAATTAAAATAATTGAGAATTAAATATATTCATATTTAATATTTCGCTGCTGCCAAATGAGGGAAGCTGCATGGATTGTGTTAGGAGGCCGTGGTAATTAGGTGGGGATGTCGGGTGTGCAATGTGACCCTGCAACTTCTACCAACAGGATATGATTCCGTACGACGCTGTCGCATCATCCGCATTTCTGCCACAGCATTTTACTGCCAACCATGGGGCAGCAGCTCTAACTTCATTGGCTCAGTGGGACCCAAACATACGTGTCTGTGTCGTAACAGTACTGCATCGTACTGTCATTTTATTGAATCCCATGGTCCCATGAGGGCAGGCGCCAATACGTTCGCCACGAAATCTCGAGGAGTGTCTACCTTTTCTGTGCACAATTTTCACGTACAAATTGTTAGGTACAACCAGTGGTAAGTCTCACTTGAGATTAGTATTAATTTTAATTCCATTTATAATTCCACTTACTCAACTTAAATTATTTAATTTGAATTTAAGTTCATAAAATGTAAATTAAATAATTTTAAAAAATTTTAAAACAGAGTTTAATGTAACATTTTTTCGGAAAACTTATAACAGTATTTATAAAGAAATAATAGGTATCAAGTTAATACCTATTGTATTATTTAAATTTGATTTATTATCATTATAAATTAATTTTATATTATTATTATTTATTTATATATTGTCATATTATTTTTTAAAACTTTTTTAAAATTCCCTTAATATAGATAAAAAAATTTGTTACATTTACCTTTTTAACAATATTTTTACATTAATAATGAATCAATTTTAGCATCTTGTATATAAATAATATGCATTTATAATCATGTATATATATATATATATATTTGTGTGTGGGCGTTGAACATGTATATGGTGAATTATAATATGTAAATATTTAATCAACTCATAAATGAAACGTTACGTCGTAACGGATCTAAATATTTTAATTTATGCAACAATATGTACATAAAAATAAATTTTAAATTATCATAAATTAAATATTTAAATAAGATTAGAATATTTTTCTTGATCTTTTAATATATTTAATAATGTATATAATAAGTAAAATTTTAAACACTATAATCTTTATTTAAAGTAAAAAAAAATCATTCTATTGATATAGAAAAATGCAGAGACAAGTATATAAATTTTGAAAATAATATATAATTAATGCATTTTTGTGTGGATGTTTTTTTGGTAATTGCCCTTATTATATTGTGAATAGATTAACCCCTAAAATTAATCCCTATATATTATTCATTTTGAAATCTTCCTTTTAAGTAAAGCTGATTGACAGAGTAGGGAATGACTAATAAATGACTTATAAGTACAACAAGGTCAATAGCATATAGTAAAAGTAGTCCACCAAATGTGTTCCGATGATCAAGTTAATGTTTGAATAGAATTTAAATAGTATAATAAAAATGATATAAAGAAGAGATATCTTTCAGTATATATATATAAATGTCATGTGTGCTAATTGGCATGCTCTTAAATAAATCAAATACAATCACATATCTTCAGTATATTAATAGCATCAATAAGATTTTCAATTAGACGATTGCTGCAATCACATTATTTGTGTATGTTCATATCATATCTTTTGTTATGTATCAACTAGATGATTACTCTATTAAATCCTTTATTTAACCAATTTTTATATTTGATCGGATCGATCAGCTTCAAATTTAATCTTATTATTATTGTAATTATTTCTTTAATTGATATTGATCCAACGATTTAGATTAAACATTTATATCTAGTGATTATTTAAGATTATATCATTTAATTATGAACTCGAATAATAAATTATTTAACATATATACAATACATTATATTCAAATTTAAATATTAAAAATAAAAAAATTTCAAAATAATATAAGTATTATCTTATCACAGCATCAATTCTACTACACTCTATTATTGGAACAGCTCGAAAATGAAGGTGGTGTACGACAGGACACACAGGAATGAGACGGCAAGATGGCAACTTCGGGAAATTCTATCCATAATTGCGTGCGTGTAATAAAAGTTATAGCAACACGAGTAAGGCGCAAAAAAAATATCGTCGCAAAGTCTTGGTCTTTTGCGTCAACTTGAGCATTCTTCGCTTACGAGAACTACTATTACGTTTATCCTTTATTTGATAGTAAAACAAACAACGTTTATCACGCCAGCAAGAAGGAGAGATCATCATACATATTCACTCATTCCCCACTTAGCTTCTCCTTTTCATTTTTTGTTGTCTTTTGTTTGCACTTTTCTTTCCTAAGGTGGAGAAGAATCTTTAGAACATGGACATGTTATGAATACTAGATACAATGGTTATGGATACATAGATATGACAATTTTTTAAAAATTTCTGATATAGATATGTAATAAAAATATATAAATATAAGTTTTACATCAGAATATGAATATTTAAAAATTAAAAGTATACATTTGTTACTAATGTAAAAAAAATTAATAAAGGAGCACGATGATGTTTCCATCCTAAAAATAATAAAGAGCTATTTGATGATTTATATATACCTAATTGAACTTGAAGTTTAAACCAAACTACTCTCTATCTATTTTTGTTTCTTTTCACACAAAACATATGTTTTTTTTTTTTTAACAAAAAGCTAATTTTTTTTCACAAAAATAATCAAGTTTGAAATGCAGCAAGTGATTGTTGATAAAGGAATCAAATCTTTAAAAGTTGGAGCTGCAAAATCCAAGGGTTCAATTCTTTTATGATATAAATTGATAAATATTTGTTTCAAAGGTATAATTCTTTTAAAATGTAACATAATCTAAAATATTTACCAAAGTTGTGGTTAGTTGACTAGTTAGATTAGATTGGTTAAGTAGTCCAAATCCATTAAAGCAAGCTATTAGGGACAAGGTTGTGGATGAAAGATTAGCTCATAACTAGATGAGGATAGCACTAAGGAGTGACAATATGAGACTATGTAGAGCCACAACGGAATAACAAGAACCCTTAGTCAATCAGCCTAGATGATGATATATTAAATTAGCAGGACAACTCCTCAGTAACTCACTACACTGGCACACTCAGAGGCTATGCCTGGATGATATAATTGTATAATCAACTACAAAATGAGAATCTTATTCACGCTAATGGTACGTTATAAACTTGTGAATGCTTTTCAATAATGTAGAAACATATCGCTTAACATGTTCAACACCTATATATAAGTATCTCCTACACATTCATTCTCACTAATTATATTGAAGTTCTGTTTTTTAAACTAATTTGATTGTTGTAATACATTCAATGAATTACTTTTGTCATATACTATTAACTTTATTCCTTGTGAAGAATGCTTTACTACTATATGCAATCCCTCCCAGTCAATCTACTCCAGTTGATGAGTTTTAAAATACAGGTTACGTTTTAAAGATAAAGTGAATTATCATAAATATTAATAAAAAATAAAAAATAATTATAAATTTAAATTTTTCATTTTTCAATCACTTATTATTCAAACATGAGTCCGATTGATTTTTTTTTACTAATACCTTAATATTCCACTTCACCTTTTAATTAAAGTATAATATGCACTTAAGAGTAACTAAATTCATGGGAGAGAGAGAGAGAGAGAGTATATGAGCAATTGAGGAAGTAAGAGATGTAATAAGCTTTCCTTCTTTCTTCCTGCTAGTCGGTGTTCTATGTTTCTCTATCACTGTTTATCTCATTTGTTTGCTTACACAAGCGGCAAAGCTAACTGCCATTCACACAAAAAGCCTAACTTTTTCTTCCCTCTCTCTTTCTCTCTCTTGATCTCTGTGTTTGCAACAGTTCGGTTGAGACCCGCAAGCAAGAGACATCGGCTGCTTTCAATGAGAGTAAGGAATTAACAAAACTCGGACTTCGGGTTTTCCACCACTGTTTCCAGCTTAATCTAGCTGTTCTTTTGGTGGGATTCAAGCTAAGTACGTTTGTTTCCATTGGGTATCTGGAGAAGCTTCTGGGCATACTTCTTCATCCAATTTCTATTATTGGCTGTCGAGCACAGAAACTTCGCCTTCAAAGCTGAAATTTTTTGTGTTAAACATGATGGTTCTGTTCAATCTTCACTGAATGTACCCATTTTTTTGGTAAAGGGTTTGGCCTACATTTTTAATTTTTTTCTTCAGGTTTGGTGATTTCTTTCATCACAGAGTAAAAGGGTGGTCATGCTGAAGAATAAAAATCTCTGCTTTGGGTTTTTGTGTTTGGTATTTCTGTGATCTCTTGGAAACTGAGAAGATCAATGCCGAAGAATTAGGTGAATTGCTGTGTTTGCAGGAGGAAACAAGATCATCCATTTTAAGAAATGCCTGAGCGGAGGAGAAGGAAGGTACATTTAAGCAAGCTATATTCCTTTTCATGTTTTAAATCTTCTTCTAGTGATGATCATTCCCAAATTGGGAAGAGAGGTTACTCAAGGGTTGTCTACTGCAATGAGCCTGATAATCCAGAAGCAGTTCTGTTGAATTACAGTGGAAATTATGTTTCAACGACTAAGTATACAGCTTTTAATTTTATTCCCAAGTCTTTGTTTGAGCAATTTAGGAGGGTTGCAAACATATACTTTCTTATTGTGGCGTGTGTTTCGTTTAGTCCATTGGCACCTTATACAGCACTAAGTGTTGTTGCCCCATTGTTGATTGTGATTGGAGCTACCATGGTCAAGGAAGCGGTGGAAGATTGGAGGAGGAGAAAGCAGGTAATATTTTAGTATATTTATACTATCTTTCTTCTAAAGTTTGTGGAATTTTATATGTTTCCATCGTGAACTGTCAATTCATTGTTATGGCTCCCAATTTCACGTCCTATATTCACTATCCTCCACTGGTCTCTTCTTGATAGAAGTTTCTAGATAATACTACTATAACTGCATTGCAGGCAGAGGTTCATAATTGTAAATGGGTCTAATGAAATATTCAGTTAGCCTTGAGTATAAGCTGAATTTGAAACTACATGAGTTATTAATGAAATGAAAATGGATGTAAGTTTAGGACTAATTAGTAGACTTACACTGGCATGGATTCAAATGGTTCATATACAATGTTATTTATTGGTAATGATAAAATCAAGATTTATTTAAAGATGAGAGTCATTAGACCATTCAAGATCAATTTTATGCTCCTGGTTGCCATTTTACATGAATAATGCCATACTGAGTTCCATTAGAATTATAGTAATATAAAATCATGGGTCTGAATCTCCATCATCTTAGAATTGAATTTTTGAGTCTTTAACATTTTAGTAGTACCTTCATTTTTTCATCTTTGAATGCATCTAATATAATAAAGCATCTGATGTTTAATACTTGCTTATAGAATAATTCCTCTCTGTTGATACAGGAAAAATGACTCTGGCAAAGAAAATATTGTTACTTATCTTCATTTCTTAATATAATTAGTTACTGCTTTGTATCAATGTAGTTTATTTGTCCCGTGCTTTATGTCACCACTATGACTATTCAAAGGTCTATTTCACCTTTTCTGTTGGTTGGTGATTTGCTTTAAATGTCCTTTAAGTCCCATGTTCTCTGAAGTATCATTTCCTGCCCTTCTTGATAAATTTTTGATTATCACGGGGTTGCAATTTTCTATTGGGTCACTATCAATGGTATGTAGTCAACACATGTACCATGTTTTGTCCCCATCTAGTGGTAATCCAAGCTGAATTTCTTTAATTTCTTCAGGATATAGAGGCTAACAACCGAAAGGTTTTGGTATATGGTAAAAACTATACATTTGTCGAGACCAGATGGAAGAAACTCCGCGTTGGTGATCTCATAATGGTGCATAAAGATGAGTACTTTCCTGCTGATCTTCTTCTGCTTTCATCGAGCAACGAGGATGGAGTGTGCTATGTTGAGACAATGAATCTTGATGGAGAAACAAATCTAAAATTGAAGCATGCTTTGGAGGTTACAGCTCACCTTAATGATGAAAAATCCCTTCAAAAGTTTGGGGCAGTGGTTAAATGTGAAGATCCTAATGAAAATCTATACTCATTTATTGGAACCTTGCACTATGAAGGCAAAGAATATCCACTTTCCTTGCAACAGCTTCTTTTAAGAGATTCTAAGCTGAAAAACACTGAATATATTTATGGTGTTGTTATCTTTACTGGACATGATACAAAGGTCATGCAGAATGCCACAGATCCTCCATCCAAGAGAAGTAAAATTGAGAGAAAAATGGACAAGATTATCTACATCCTTTTCAGCACCTTAATTTTGATATCCTTTATTGGCTCTGTTTATTTTGGTATCGAAACTAAAAAGGATATCAGTGGTGGCAGGTACAGGAGATGGTATCTTCGTCCAGATAGTACAACGGTGTTTTATGACCCTAGAAGAGCAACACTTGCTGCAAGTCTTCATTTCTTGACTGCCCTTATGTTGTATGGATATCTAATTCCAATATCGCTATATGTCTCCATTGAAATTGTGAAAGTTTTGCAGAGTATCTTCATTAATCAAGACCAGGAAATGTATTATGAAGAAGCAGATAGGCCAGCTCGTGCACGGACATCGAATTTGAATGAGGAACTTGGTCAGGTTAATACAATATTGTCAGACAAAACAGGCACTTTGACATGTAACTCTATGGAGTTTGTTAAATGTTCTATAGCAGGCACAAAATATGGTCGGGGCATGACAGAAGTTGAGAGGGCACTTGAAAGGAGAAGGGGGGATGGGAAACCTAAAGTTGATGGTTTATCACCTGATGTCCAGGATGAGAATGCCGATGGAACGGACATCCCACAGTCAATTAAGGGTTTTAACTTCAAAGATGAACGGTTAATGAATGGACATTGGGTTAATGAACCGCATTCACATACCATACAGAAATTCTTTCGTGTTTTGGCAATTTGCAATACAGCTATCCCTGATGTAGATGAAAAAACAGGAGAGATTACCTATGAAGCTGAGTCACCAGATGAAGCAGCTTTTGTCATAGCTGCAAAGGAACTTGGATTTGAGCTTTTTGCAAGGATACAGACAAGCATATCATTGCATGAATTGGATCATGAGACTGGAAAAAAGGTTGACAGGTTGGCTAGCCTCTTTTGCCATAGTTTTATTTATAGTTTACCTATGTGCTTATTAGATTGACAGTTTTATTATAGCTGCCTTACTATTTTAAGTTTGATTATTGTTAATTGACCTCATTTTGTTGACCAGAGTGTATGAGCTTCTTTATGTCTTAGAGTTCAGCAGTGCTCGCAGGAGAATGTCAGTTATCGTAAGGAATGAGGAAAACAAATTATTGCTCCTAAGCAAGGGTGCAGACAGGTTTCTTCCACATTTATATGCTTTGTAATAGTCGTAAATTTGTAACAAATTGTAAGTTAGATATATACTGATGTCAAAATTCTCATCTCTGCAATTTTTCAGTGTTATGTTTGAAAGGCTCTCTCGAGATGCAAGGCAGTTTGAGGATGAGACCAAAGATCATGTCAAAAGGTATGCCGAAGCAGGTTTAAGAACTCTGGTAGTGACATACCGTGAACTTGGGGAAGAAGAATACAAGTTGTGGGAAGAAGAGTTTTTAAAGGCCAAAACTTCTTTAGGTGCAGATCGAGATGTATTAATGGATACGTCTGCTGATAAGATTGAAAGAGATTTGATCCTTCTTGGTGCTACAGCGGTTGAAGACAGACTGCAAAAGGGGGTCAGTTTACTTTTTTTTTTTTTTTTAACTGTGTATAGAAATTACAGTTTGCAGAATTGGTCCACCAAAACAAGTAAAAAATGGGGAAAAGAATCAGTTGTTGGAAATACTAATTTGTATTTTAGTACGGTTGATATAGTTTACACTGTTTATTGGTGAGTGCAGGTTCCTGAATGTATTGAAAAGCTTGCCCGGGCAGGAATCAAATTATGGGTATTAACTGGGGATAAGATGGAAACTGCAGTCAACATAGGGTACATCTATAAGGTTTGTGATGGATTTTGTTTTTCTGATAGTTGCCTAGATTTACCTATTTTTCCAATACAGGTATGCTTGCCAGTTACTTAGGCAAGACATGAAAAGGATAGTGATCACTATTGATTCACCAGAAATCCTTTCCTTGGAAAAACAAGGAGACAAGGATGCTCTAGCAAAGGTATACACCATCAAGTATCTGGCATTTGAAATCCTCTTGTCATTGTAGATTTTTGATATATTCGTTGCTTAGGCCTCTCTTGCAAGTGTGGGGAAGCAAATTAGAGAGGGAATCTCACAAATCAAGTCTGCAAAAGAGAGTTCTACTGGTTCTAAAGAGAGTTTTGCTGCTTTTGGCTTGATAATTGATGGGAAGTCCTTGGATTTTTCTCTTCACGAGAATTTAGAGAAGTCCTTTTTTGAGCTGGCCATTAATTGTGCTTCTGTCATTTGTTGTCGATCCTCACCTAAACAGAAAGCTCGTGTGAGTATTATTAATGTGCATCTATATTTTCCTTGTCATATGTATAATAGGTTTTTTTTTCAAAAAAGAAGAAGAAGAAGAAGATTTTTGCTTTGGATGTCAAAACACTTTAATTACATCATTAAAATAATGCAGGTTACAAAATTGGTGAAATTAGAAACAGGGATGACAACTCTGTCTATTGGTGATGGGGCAAATGATGTCGGCATGCTTCAGGAAGCTGATATTGGAGTTGGCATTAGTGGCGCCGAAGGGATGCAGGTCTAAATATAACTTTTCTCATGCTTGTTGGAGCTTTACCTTTCCCTTCCTTAATGAAATATGGTTTCATGTTCTATTAATTCTTTTTGATCTGTATCTCACTTGCATAAGTTTTTGGAATCTTTTTCTGGATTGTCTTGTTGCTTACGCCTTTTTTAACACTACGTCATCTTCATTCCTGTAGAATGCAATTACCACTATTGATTATACAATTTATGTCTGAAACACTAGTTCATCTTCATTGCCCAATATGACCGAAAATTTAAGAATGATTCCTATTGCTGTATTAAGAAGTAAGGTCATGTGAGGTGGCAGAAGCTCTGGTGTCTATATTTGCCAACTGCTTTTACCTACATTTTATCTTAGTTAATCTTTTTCTTCTCTCTTTTAACTCCACTCATCTGCCCTGAAACAAGGACAAGATTGTTGTGATACTGTCAACTGGCTTGATAGTTGTTATGTGAGACATCAATTGATATGACTTATGTTTATCAGTTATCTTTGTTTGATTTTTAAGTTGATATATTATTATATACATCAGAGATGTATCAATGTTTATATAAACGTAGCTTTCATATGAAAATGGGATAAACACAGGCACGGGTGCACGCGCACAAAAATGGAATTGCTCTGATTAATCAGTCTAATCTATGCTTTTCATACAACTAATTGCCTTTTCTTTTAACTTTCTTCTTCATTAAGGTGAAACTGTAAGCTCACAGAAATTAATATGTTTAAAATTTACACATCCATTGAGATTCTGGCTCATTTTCATTTTTCAATTGCACATTATTTTTGTACTTGAGAGTTTGCAATATTATGGCCTTTTCCTCGTCCAAGTTGTTTAATCTATGAAACCTAATACATTGATGCTTCTCTGCTGCAGTAAGCTTCCTTTCCGCACATTCATACACTTAAAGAGAACTATTTGCTAATTTGGGCCTTAATGACTGTGTACAGTTTTGGTTTTGATTTTAACTACTACTTATCAACAGGCAGTGATGGCAAGTGATTTTGCTATAGCTCAATTCCGTTTTCTGGAGCGTTTGTTGTTGGTACATGGCCACTGGTGTTATAGACGAATAGCAATGATGGTAAAACCATGCATCCATCCCTTTCTCTCAGTCTTTCCACCTAAAACTTGTTATGGCTTGCTCAATGTTTTTGTAATTTGATTTAATTCTGTTTATATTGTAATTTGGAAATATAAAAGATCGTTTTTCTTTTCCTACCTCTAGAATCTTTCCAAGTTTTTACATGGATTGTTGGGTGCTCAAGCTGAAAATGATCTTGTTCTTTAAAATTTTATTTGTGAGAACTATTTTGTGAATACATTGTTAGGCTACTCACTTACCAAATCTTGATTACTGATTAACTTATGTTATTTTTTTTTTGCAGATATGCTATTTCTTCTATAAGAATATTACATTCGGATTTACTCTATTTTGGTTTGAGGCATATGCTTCTTTCTCTGGTCAACCTGCTTACAATGATTGGTATATGTCATGCTTCAACGTCTTCTTCACTTCGCTTCCTGTGATTGCTCTTGGTGTTTTTGATCAGGATGTTTCTGCCCGACTTTGCCTAAAGGTAAACATTGTCATTTTATTTTCAAATTGCATATGTACAGATAATGAGACAAAAAAAAAAAATCTCAAGAACAGATATGAAATAAGTTATTCCTTTTAACTCTATAGAGCTATATGCATTCTCCAATCAATAGTTCAGCAATATACTCTAAGCGTTCATCTATTTCATCGAAATCACACAAAAACATCCTCTATATACAAAACCTACTGATACCTTCCTTCAAAGTTTTCATGCTGCTACTAAGTCCATCCCAAGCACATCTGTTAATTGGAGTAAGCACATTTAGTAAGGAGGAGTAATGCTATATCCTCAATTCTAAAGATAAATAAATAAAACCATAATTCTGTTTTCGTGCTGTTAATGTGTAGGACAACCTTTCAAATCAATGTTACATAAGTCAGAGTTGTGCTATTTTCTGGAGTTTGAATTGTGACTATGGCATTTCTTGGTAAAAAAAAGGTCAAAATCACTTCCAAGTTATCAAACTGACCTTTTATAATATATATTAGAAGTACCTCTGCTAGTGGTTTCATAACTTTTAAGTGGTTTTAATCATGGTACATATGATTCATATCAACTACACCAATTCTAATAAATATTACCAGCTGCTCTAAACATATGATTAAACTATTAAGTCTGACTATTCTGAAATTTGTTTGATCACTCACACATGTTCAAATACAAACAAGCACCTTTATAAATGTGTATGCCTCCATTCATCTACTTCAATGCTATAACTTCTTTTGTCCAATCTCATTCTTTGAAAAATATTCAACGGGAAGCTCATGGAGTGATGAACTAACCAATATTTTTACAGTATCCCTTTCTGTATCTGGAGGGAATAGAGAATGTCCTCTTCAGTTGGCCCCGAATTCTCGGCTGGATGCTTAATGGAGTCATTAGTTCCGTAATCATCTTCTTCATTACCATCAAGTCTGTCTTAAACCAGGCCTTCCGAAAAGATGGTCAGGTGGTTGACCTTGAAATACTTGGAGTCACAATGTATACTTGTGTTGTGTGGACTGTGAATTGCCAAATGGCACTGTCCATCAATTACTTCACATGGATCCAGCATTTCTTCTTGTGGGGAAGCATTGCCTTTTGGTACATATTCTTGCTGGTTTATGGCTATCTCTCACCAGCTATATCCACAACAGCTTACAGGGTTCTTGTTGAAGCTTGTGCTCCAAGTTTTATGTACTGGCTAGTTACTCTTCTGGTTGTTGTCTGTGCTCTGCTTCCATATTTCTCCCATAGAGCTTTTCAAACCCGGTTTCGGCCAATGTACCATGATATCATACAAAGTAGACAATTAGAAGGGTCTGATATTGAGATATCTGACGATGTGCCTAAAAGAGTCAAGGGGAAATTAGTGCATTTTAGAGAGAGATTGAGGCAGAGAGAGATGTGAGAATCAAATTCCTTTTAAGGTTTGTTTTTGGAACTCCAAACTTATATTTGGTTAGTGTGGAGGGGTTTGGGATTGTCATTGAAACAAGTATTGTGGAAGTGTGTTGTATTTTCCCTCTTCCTTTCACGGGTTCCAGTTGTATTAGTTTGTAGAGTCAAGGTTTGGTCAGGGGATGTAGATTAACAATGTAAAGCTTTTGTATGTATTTGTTAATGGAAGATGTAATTCATGTTTTACTTTGTCTTGGCCTCATGTATGTTGGATATTATATCCACTTCTGTATTTTTATGTCTTACGCATATCTCCTCATATCAGATACTGTTATTGATAAAATGATTTAAAATGAAATCAGTCCAAATATAAAAATACAGATGTGAATTTAACTTTTTTGATATAAGTTTCATAACTTCCAAAGCTTCAAACATTTGATACAAATCCTAAGCATATTAATGTATGCTTTAAACATTTGGTATAAATTCTAAACATATTAACGTAAGCTTGAAGAGCAGGTCACTGAAATCATATAAATTCGAAATCGATATCCAACATAATCAACTCAAGTCATATATTTTTTGTGATTGGATTTCCAATAGATTCATATTTAACGTATAAAATTTATGTTGAAAATTTTTTCGATCTCATTTCAAGAGGTAACTTTTGTTATACGTAAGAATCTAATTTATAATATATTCCTAACTAGACATTTAAAGCTTGTCTCAAGAGATAACTCAAGATTTGGGGTTTGACTTTGTGTGGATATATTTATTTGTTTATAACCTAAAGATAATATGATACATTATCTGGATTGATCCAAAAGAAGGATATCTTTTGTCAATTCCATTTTCAACCTCCCAAGTCCTGATTAGCATTGTTAGTTTATTCTTATCTTTAACAAAACAATTGAAATGATATAACGACATTTTGAAGATTATTAAATGTCATATATATAAAGAATGTTTGGTTAACTTTAGCTTTATATTAAAGGCATTGTTCTCTCTGATTGGCTTTATATGAGAGAGAAATAGAAGGCGATCAACTGGTGCAAAGTTGCACTTACAGAATGAAGAAAGAAGAAAAATATTGTATTATTTCTTTGTTTAAAAAAAAGGAAAGAAGAAATAGACTTTAATCTAGGAAGTATGTATGCACAGTGATGGACGCAGGATTTACCATCAGTGAGGGTTGAGGGCCAGTAGTGATTCGTGCTTCGTGGAGAAACTTATAGAGAAAATGAAAAATTTACAATTTATTACTTGAAATTTAAACAGACTTACACAAGAATCCAATTTTTCTATCGAATTTTTAATTTAGTCCTTACCAAATTTTCAATTTAATCTTTCTATCATATTTCTATTTTTTTTAAAAAAAAAAAAAAAAAAACCCCACTCAACCCAACGTAAATCCTCCCCTGTATATGCACCCTTTTTTTTTTTAATGTGTCATATTGGAACCTATTTGCATGTTTAAAATGTATTAAGCACGTCATTCTTCATTCATAATACATTTTTTTCTTTTAAAATGCTGTATTTTTATATCCAAAACTGTCTCATGCATTCTAAACTTTTAATTAACAGGCTTTTCTCTCAATGAATTGTTCTTATAAAATAAGGCACTGTTTTGCTTTTGAAGAACTATTTGAAAGCACTATGCATTGAAGTATCATTGATTCCATTACTTGTTCATGTGTATTTCTCTTTTCAAATCTTAAAAAACCAAATACAAGTAAAATTTTCTGATTGGATTAGTGATTAAGTGGTAGACAAGAAACGTGTAGTTGGAAGCACAATTTGCAGGTTTAACGCTCACGTAATGAGAAAATTATCTTGGATTAAACTGTAAAAAATATTTTCATGAACTTTTTATATTAAATGTAAATTACTTGTCTTTGACTTACTTGGATAAATAGATTAACCAACTAATCTGGATATTACCATATCACTAAACCAAAAAATTAAAAAAAATTACTACATCAATAACAATTTATCAAGGAGATTGGCTCAATTAAAAGCATGCCAACAATATTACAAAAACAAACCGTCTTAATTTTGATTCGTGTAATTACTCATTAATTATTAATCTAGAATATGTGTTGCCTTGATTGATAGTAGAATAACCTATCTATTTATCAAATTTAAAACGGAGGTAAAGTAAGAACAGTATATGGTGGCTAATGTGAATCCCTTTTTTTTTTCTAATATATAATTCATCTTTTTTTTTTCTAATATATAATCTAAGGATGAGGATCAAAATTTGTGAATCAAAAACAATTTGAATTTGGATTCAATCCAATAATTACAATTATAATTGTTGCATCTGACCATTTGAATGTATGTGATTCCTTAAATTCTTATGAGTTCTACACAAATTAAAAATCAAATACAATAATTATACTAAATCTTAAATAAAAAAATTAGCCTTATAATATAAATAAACTTCTTAATCAAAAGGCACATAATTTATGAAATAACGTGTGAGAGCAAAGCATATGAGATGCATGTTCCTTTAAATATAAATATACACTATGATCTCACACAAACAAAATGATGAGCTTGGCTCAATTAACAGGAAAGGTAAAAACGTAATGTTTCCATATTGCACTTATATACACACCGGCCTTCCTAAAATATGCAAATCTTATACCAAACGAAATTACTTAAATATTTATGTGATGTGAGCGATGGCTGAATCTTCAAAGGTCTTTTCTGCAGTTTGGTCGCAACCCACCTGTTGGTCCCACATCGAGGAGAAGGAAGAGTGAAATTTGCGAGCCCCAGGAAGCAGCCATTCGTGTATATACAAATAGAAAGGAAATTTACATTTTTAGACATAACATGTGCCTTGCTGTTGTTCAATAAAGAAATAACTTAATAAAAAGAAATAACTTAATAAAATTTACGGATCTTAAAAATATAAAAAGTAAGACTTAATTTTAATAATTGATAATCTCGTAAAATTAATTCATGTTGTATTTTTATGGTCAAATTAGTCTGTTAATTTTTATAATTTTACATAATTTTTAATTAAATATATACAATTTAAACAATTTAAAAGATATATATGAATCATGATTTGTTGATGTCACTTAACAGTATATGAAATGAGAGACACATAATATGATACATTCTTTTTCTTAAAATATAATATTTATATGAAATATCATAATATTTTTTAAAATTATTTGTTACTTAAATATAAAATTAAAATGGTGTGAAATCTCCATATTAACCTTGTTAAGTCATGCTAATAAAATGTTGTCCACATTTATCTATTAATTATAGAAAATAACGATGAACTGATAGAAAGTTTAATTAAAAATAAATAAAATAATTCAATTTCTATTTTTTTAATATACAGAACATGAATAGAAATTGAGTAAAGTTATAAAAAAAAATAACAAAATAATTTAATCTATTTATTACAAAAGTAAAACCTTTGAATTATGACTCCCTTAATCTCCAAGTATGAAAAATTATTATATTAACACAAATCACATTTATTGATGACAACAAAATTTAGTCAAACTTTATTGCATTCCCATCTCCATAATTGCAGTTTCTATTTTGAAGAATACAATAAGCAAACAAAAAAATTAGTTGAAAGTTCATTTTAAAAGCCTTTTATTTTTTCATTGCTCCATCAGGAATATGTTCTTAATTCAAGGTCCTAATTTGAATTTTGGTATAGATATAAAATATGTTTTTACTTGATTAATTTTTACATTAAAATTTAATTTTGGTCCCTTTCATTTAACCTTAGAGTTAAAGTATTGTGGAAGCTCCAAAGTCCAAGCGTTTGACATTCATGTGAAAGGTAAGGTCTTGAAATAATAAGCAACGTTACTTTCATTTAATTTATTTTATAAATTTTTATTCAATATTGTATATAAGTAAAAAAAATAATTTAAATTATTTTTCTCTATTTATTTACTTAAATGTTATCTATTCATACTAACTTAGCACATAATATCCTTAATTAAATGCATAAAATTAAATATATTAACATTTTACTTGAGTAATTTAGATGGTAAGTTTGGTATACCAAACAAGCAAAAAAGTAGAATTTCATTTTAAGATTTTGATCCCTAAGAAATCAATATAATTTACTCTAAAGGATAAATTAGGCTTATATCTTTTTAGGTATAATCCAATTACATTTACATACACATAAAAAGATATTTTAAATTGAACTACATATTAAAATTTTACGTCATTTCTTTTTAACATAATAAAAAAATAAAAAAATCCAAATTTTATTATCTGCTGCACGGCATTAGTTAAAATATTATTATCACCAGAGGCGAACCTGTTGAATAAAAATTGTATAACATAAAAAAAAAAATGGTTTTACCTAAACGGCATCATTTTAAGTGACCCACATCGAGGTAAGACATCGTCAGCAATTAGGTATGCAATAATTGGATGGCAACCATAAAGCCAGAAACTAGTAAGTGGGAGAAATTCCACCCATCAATAGGTAAATTAATTTAATAATAAATTCCTGTGCTTTATGCCCTCACTGTGTGTTTCTTTGAATGAATACAAGCGTGTACAACAAGCCTCCCATCGTTTTCACATGAAAACATTTTTAGTGGTTATAATTTTAAAATATTAAAATGATATAAAATATTTTACTTATTTAATATTATATATAAGAATTATATTAAAAAAATAATATTTATTATTGTAAAAAAGAAATCATTTTTTTAATACTATTTTATTATATATTATTTTATTAATTATAAAATATATAAATAATATAAAAATCATTTACTTATTTACAACTAAATAAAATTTTCTTATAAAAATGTTTGTTGACAAAATAAATAGAGATGTAAAAATTAGAATATAATAAATATATATATATATATATTAATTGACCCTCTTTAATGTCGGATGAAATTATAAAATACTCAGATATTTCATTAAATAGGCACTGGTTACCAAATTAATGCTTTATAAATAAAGAGTAGATTCTATTCCATCGTTAACGCTTTAAAGGAAGAATGTTCAGAGAGGATAGAAAATGTTGATCCTCCAGCTTTCTTTCTTTTCTTTTTACAAAAAGCAAAGAAGCTCTAAATAAGTTTAATGATATATAAATAATATTTTCAAAAAAAAAAAAAACAGTGACACCTCTGATTTTATAATAGAATAATTTATCATATTTTAAAACTTTTATAAGAAGATATAGGAACCTCTGATTATGTTCAAATTTAGAGTTAAAATAAAAAAGGCATACCTAACTTTGAAAACAAAAGGAATGTATACTTTAAAATGCATTACATTGACCTCTATTTGAGAATGATAAAATTATTGAGATATCTATTTTTTATTATATTTAATTTAATTATATTCATACTTTTTTACTTTTAGAAATTATATTTACTTTCTTTATTTTTTTCTATGATATAAGAGATAAATATTGGTGTGATACGTGACATAACCTAAAATAGTTTATGATCTCTAGTTGTTCAACCAGTAATCAATCCAATGGAATTAAATGAAAAATTAGCATTCATTACAGTCTAACTCAAGTCAATCGACCACTCACACTTGATTGAATGACCTAGGATACAAAACTTAATTAGTTGAGAATTTCATAAATCAATCACCAAATTAATATATGATAAAAAGTATGATTAAGCCTACATCAATAATATGACACAACAACTGTTTAACAAAATTCTCGTTGATGTTATTAATACATTATAGATATGTGATAACATTTCATTCATCCAAAAGCACTTTAATTGATATATTTGACATCTATACATATCAATAGATATCTCTCTAAACATATTATCTTTTACACACTTAGTGAAAATACTATTGAAATACTTTTTTTATCATTAGACCTTGCTCAACGGACAATTTCCATCACATGTGCCTAGCTTTGTGTTTGTAGCCCAATCATCTTTATTTATTGAAATGTTTCAGTAGGAAAAATAAATGTAAATTTAAAATATAAAAATAGAAAATTAACTATATATCTTTTTTAAAAAATAAAAGGATGCAACTATACTTACGTTAAGATTCAGAAAAGAAACAGTTTGGCTTTTTTATCATGAAATTAACTCTTTATAATCTAGTTAGGCTACATGTACACACAATTTGTGTACACACTCTTAATTCGCAAGGCTAATATGTCACGATTGGATCCTTTGGTGGGTTCTATTTTGAAATTCACACATAATTATATGAGGTTTAAGAGAACGTATTGGTGTGCCTCTTTTATTATGTCTAAATTCTAATTAAAAGTTAACTGTAATATTTAAAAATAAGAATCTGTTGTTTCTACATTTCCATTCAACTTTAATGATATAAATAAAGGAGGAATGGTTCTGTTTCTAATTTTAATTTTTTTTTTCTTCATTTTCTCTTGTTCACACAGACTACAAAGAAACTACTAATGTTATTACTTAACTTAATCCGTAATCTAATTATCAAATTACTTATCTTAATTTGTAATCTAATAATTCTCAAATCAACGTCATGCGAGGTGCTGTTGTTTTTTGCTTCTAGAATGTCAACGTTTTGTGCAGTAAGGGATTAGTATGGATTCTAGAATGTCATTAAACAAATACTTGAATTAATTAACGCGGCTGTTTGGATACAAGCTTAAGTATAAACATCCTTACACCATGTGTTTGGACTCAGTTTCTGCCCTTATTCTGGTTTGGAGACACAGAGAATATGGGAGGAATTCCAACGTAACGTGTCTAGATTTTCTCTTTTCTTTTTTGTTTTCTTTTTTGTAGTCATAACACATCCAAGGTAGGCGTTTCTACGAGTGATTGGCTGCTGACTGCTGTGCTTATCTTTTGAGTAATCGGGTTGGGCAGCTTTTTAGACTGTGGGTAGGTGGGTAGGTGGATCCATGGTTCCATCGGCAAAGACTAAACAAAAATTATAAAAATATTTGAACACCTTTTTTTCTTTAAGCCGATAACGCTGTTTGTGTCATAAAAAAAATTCCTTGGTAAAAATAATTTTAATTATTTGTATTTATGAGTATTAAAAATTAAAATTACAAATATTTTATTGATTCAATATTATATGTAAAAATATGATAAAATAACATTTATTATTATTTTAAAATGATTATTATATTTTATCAAATTTATTATTTATTGAAAGTTAATTAATGTTTGAAATGATTGAATATTTATTAAAGATAACAGAGATAAAATTAAAAAAATGCTAATGCATTTTTTACAATCTAATCAATAAATAAAGAGAAACAAAAATAATTATTTAAAATGAGAGGTAAAAATAAATGGAGAAAATAATATTTTCAAACTATATTAAAATATGTTAAGGACCTAAATTAATAGAATATATAATAATAATAATTCAAGAAATATCTTTAAATTGTTAAATACTATAAACTTATGAGTCCAGACATCATGATCAGGAAGTCTTCAATAATAAATAAATATAATTTATGCTTTATTAGGGTATAATACTTAGTACATACATAAAAAAATCTGTAAGTTTAAGTTTTAGAATAAAGGGAATTTTATATACATAATCTGACAATCTTTTTTTTATAAAAAAATTGTAATTTTGTATAAAATTAGCAAGTAAAATATTTTTAAAAAATTACAACTTCATAAATTAAAATTATATTAATTTTTTTTACATATAAAACTATAACTTTTACTAAAAATATTACACTAAGTGTGAAAATTATATTCTTTGTAGAACTTGTAAGAGGATGTAGCAATAGATTTTTTTTTTTTTTTTTGAGAGCTTCCGGAAGCCTAAGTGCATAACCCATTTTATTATTGTGAAAAATTAAAGAGAGTTGTTAATAATAATAATAATAATAATAATAATAATAATAATAATAATAGAAGACTAAACAGAAAGTAAACTGTATTTTTAATCATAAGATATGAGAAAGCACCATAAGGTGACCCCAAAATCAGTCCATGTAAGTGGTGGTCTTGGTCTATATCGGTGGAGTCAAAATTAGACCTCGAAAAGGCAACAGCAAAACGGTCCAGGATGGCTTGGACCTCGGAACTTCCTAAAATTTGTTGTTCCAATGCAATTTATGATCATAACCTAAGTATTTTTTTTAAGAGTAGGTCATTTTTTTTTTATAAAAAAAAGGCATAACTTTTTAAAACTTTTGTGATTATTTAACAAAAACTAAATTTTTTAAAAATTATTTATATTGTAAACTTGATTCTATAATATAGATTTATAATTTTTACACACTTATTACATTTAAAGCATATAAAATTAAAAGTGATGCTAGAGACATTTCAGTGGTACTTCTCCTCATAAGTAGTTCAATACTGATGCTCACCAAGGATAGGAAATGCTGATCATCCTGCTCTCTCTCTTCGTTCCTAACACACAGAAAAAAAAAAAAAAAAAAGATGCTCGAGATGAGTTTGATGATATATAAATAATATTTTCGATAAAATAAATAATATCTTTGATTTTATAATAAAATAATTCATCGTATTTTTTATCTTTTATTAGATGATATAGGAACCTTTAATTATGTTAAAATTTAAAGTTAAAATAAAAGAGGCATACCTAACTTTAAAAACAAAAAAAAAATGTATACTTTAAAATGTATTACATTGACCTCTCTTTAGATATAATAAAGTTATTAAGATATCTATCTTTCATGAGATTTAATTTAATTATATTCATATTCTCATATTCTTAGATATTGTATTTATTTTTTATTTTTCTGTGTAGAAGAAATAAATATTGATATGATAGAAAAGATGAATATAAATTTAAAATATAAAAATAGATAATTAATTATATATTTTTAAAATAAAACGGAACAAATATAATTACATTAAGTTTGGGAAAAGATACAGTTTGACCCTTTTTTTTTTTCTCGTGAGATTAACTCTTTATAATTTAGTTAGGCTACATGTTCACAAATTTTGTGTATACATACTCTTAATTCGCAAGGCTAATGTGTCACTATTGGATCCTTTGGTGGGTTCTATTTTAAAATTCACACATAATCATATGGGTTTTAACTGAAAATATTATGTGTCTCTTTTATTATGTCTAAATTCAAATTAAAAGTTAACTGTAATATTTAAAAATAAGAATTTGTTGTTTCGACATTTTCATTCAACTTTAATGATATAAATAAAGGAGGAATGGTTCTGTTTCTAATTTTAATTTATTTATTTATTCTTCATTTTCTCTTGTTCACACAGACTACAAAGAATCTATCAATGTAATTACCTACTTGATCTGCAATCTAATAATCAAATTACTTGTCTTAGTTTATAATATAATAGTTCTCAAATCAACGTCAAGCGTAGTGCTGTTGTTTTTGCTTCTAGATTGTCAGTGTCGTGTACAGTAAAGCATTAGCATGGATTCTAGAATGTCATCAAACAAATACTTGAATTAATTAAAGTGGCTGTTTGGATACAAGCTTAAGTATAAACCTCATTATTACACCATGTGTTTGGACCGAGTTTCTGTCATCATTCTTGTTTGGAGACAGAGAGAATGAAGGAGGAATTCCCGCATAACGTGTCTAGATTTTTCATTTTTCATTTTTTTTTTCTAGCCATAACATATCCACGGAAGTGTTTCTAGAAGTGATGTGGCTGCTGACTGCCGTGCCGATCTTCTATGTAATCACATATTCACATTGGGCAGCCTTTAGACTGTGGATCGGTAGACCCGGGATTCCATCAGTAAATAAAAAATATAAAAATATTTTAATAACTTTTTTCCTTTAACACCCGCTTTGTGTTGTATATGAATATCGATTAAAATAGCTTGTAACCTCTTTACTTGATGGATTCACCGAGGCTAGTTAAAGAATCTGATTTGACAAAAAATTTAATTTATTCCAATCAATCGTTTTTGATCGACTTAGGCATAGAATTTGAGTTAATAAGAGTCTTGTGAAATAATTGTTTAAATAATACATGATAAAGAACGTAACTTAGTGTTAGTCTTGTACAAATAACATGAAATTATCAATCATTTAGTGAAAATATCAATGATATTATCAATATATTATAAATACGTAGTAGCATCTCATTCGTTTAAAAATATACTAATATTTAGGATTATAAAAAATTAAAATTATAAATATATTTTATTTATTTAATATTATATAAAGGAAATATGATAAAAATAATATTTAGTATTTTAAAAAAATATATTTTATTAATTTATCATTTAATAAAAATTGATTAATGTTTGAAATGATCGAACATTTATTAAAGATAATAGAGATAAAATACTAATGCTTTTTTGATAATTTAATCAATAAATAAAAAATAATTATTTAAAATGAGAGGTTAAAAGAAATGGAGAAAATAATATTTTCAAATTATAATAAAGCAAGTAAAGGGCCTAAATTAATATAATATTATATATAATAAATCAAGCAATATCTTTAAATTATTAAATGTTATAAACTTATGAGTCTAGTTATCAGCATCATAAAGTTTACAATAATAAATAAAAATAATTTATAGGTTTTATTAGGGTATAATACTTACATACATAAAAATTTTGTAAGTTTTGTTTCAAAATAAAAGGGAATTTTATATACATAATCTGACAATTTTTATAAAAAAATGCAATTTTATATGAAATTACTGTATAAAATATTTATAAGAAGTTACAATTTCATCTGTTAAAATTGTATTAATTTTTTATATATAAAACTATAACTTTTAATAAAAAAATATTACACAAAATATGAAAAATTATATCCTTTATAGGACTTGTAAGAGGATGTAGCAATAGATTTTTTTTTAAGAGCTTCCAGAAGTATAAATGCATAACCCATTTTATTATTGTGAATAATTAAAGAGAGTTGTTAACAAAAATTATAGAAGACTAAACAGAAATTAAACTGTATTTTTAATTATAAAATATGAGAAAGAAAGCACTCCTAGGTGACCCCAAAATCCGTCCATGAAAGTTGGGGTCTTGGTCTAAATTGGTGGAGTCAAATTAGACGTCAAAAAGGCAAATGCAAAAGGGTCCAGGATGGCTTGGACCTGAAGCTTCCCAAAGTTCGTTCCAATGAAATTTATGACGACAACTTAAGTATTTTTTTAAGAGTTTTTTTTTTTGTATAAAAAGCATAATTTTAAAAAAATTATGTGATTATTTAACAAAATAATTTATTATAAGTTATTTATATTATAAACTTAATTTTAGAATATAGATTTATAATTTTTATAGGCTTATTACACTTATAACATATAAAATTAAAAATGGTGTTAGAGACACTTCAGTGTTATTTTTCTTTAAATGACATGGGTCCTAAAAAATACTGCAATCTATCTTCATATGAGAAGAAATGACTTTGGGTTATCTCATGAGGACTATCTTTAGAGTTATCCTTTAAAATTAATATATGAATGGAAGTCAAAAAGAAAAAAAAATACACTCTATTTACATATGATATAAATTTATTTTTAATTTATCTATACATAATTTAAAGTATTACAAAAAATTAATATATGATTTACATCATTAATATTTTATTTTTTTATTTTAATTTTCAATTCAAATGTAACGTATTTTATCATATATTAATAATGTATTCTCTAATCAATTATAATTTGATTTTAGTTGTAGTTCATTATTCTCAATTTTCTCATTTGTTTATTTTTAAAATCAAATAAATTTTATAGAAATCAAAAATATTTTTTTAAGATTTTAAATTTAGATGAAAGAGAAAATTAAAAATAATAAAGTGAAATTAAAGTTAAATATGAATTAATTAGGAAATATATAATTTATATGTGATAAAATTTATTAAATTTAGATAAAAATTATTATAAATGAATAAATTATTAATAATTTAAAATATATATTAATTTTTTATAATATTTTCAATTATAAATAAATAAATTAAAATAAAGATCATATTATGAATAAAATATAATTTTTTCAAAAAAAAATTATAACAAGAGATACGTGTAGTAGCGTTACTCGAAGAATAAAAAATGCTATTGCAAAGTGCTTTCTTAGGGACAAAGCATCTTGAGAGGGAATAATGGGAAGTGGGTCCCTTAACCTAAATTCATAGTTAAACGAGGAATACCCGGGAATTTTTTTTTTTTTTTTTGAGATAATGGAATGCGCCTTCTTGGAAAGCAAACATGGATAAGTCTGACGAAAGTGGCATCCTTGGAATTGGACTATGATAGTGCGGGAAATTTTTTGGACGGCTAAATTTTAAGGAGTTTTATGAAAAAATTTAAATTTTGAGGTGGACTTATGAATTTTTATTGATAGTATTAAAAAATTATAGAGAAAAATTTTAATTTTTTATACCACAATGTAACAGTGAGATATTAAAGCAATAATTCATTATATTCTATAATTTATACATTTTAATATTATGACAGAGTGAACCTTAAAATTAAAGAACTAATTTTTAATTTGTTAAAATATATTAAACAATAAAATAAATATTTTAATATTATGGTAATATTAAAATTTTTCTATACCATGATGTACCGAATAGATATACACAAAGTAAAAATCTTTTAAAAAAAAAAAGGGTACCTTGTTATTCTCTTAGAATATTACCATATAATTATCCTTTTACAAATCAATATTCTCTCGTGTTAAATTTATGATTTTCATAATAGTATATTATAAAAAAAAAATAATAGACTAACTACTTGATATTGAATACAGAAATTGACAAATACAAAATATTACTTTCGTCACTTATTAGGTGATTTTCACTATTATATATAATCATTCTCAATTATCAAATTATCTATTCACTGTATCAGTAAAAAAAAAAAGAAAAAAAAATCTATCTTTATATAATTAATTATAGTATACATATTAAAGAAGGCTTTCACTCTCATTCCCAATTATGGGTTTCTAGTTTCTATTTTCTTTCATGGAGTAATAGTTAACTTGAATGTCAGATAACTTGTTGGAATTCAGTGCCTATGTATTCTGATGTTTTGTTTTATAAATATGGTTTGCTCAGAATCAAATTTTTTAGAATTTGAATTCAATCGGTTGGACTAGAAATGATTTCAATAAATTTGTATATAAATTTTATTAGTTAAAAATTATGTCAAAAATAATAATTTAAATTTATTTATAAATAAAATTTTTATTTAAAATGTATAAAAATATTAAATCTAATTAGAAATAAAATTTAAAGATATCATAATAAATAATATGTTAAAATAAAAAATACTTTTTTTTGCCAAGAAAGGAGAATTGGATTAATTAAAGCAGCATATAGATCCGAGCACTCTCTGCAGTGGGAGGAATCTTATAACCCAAACCACTCCCTAAAGCATTAAACAACCATTTTAGATAAATTTTATTAAAATCTCTCATAAATTTATTTTATAATGAAGCAAGTATAATTAAAACAAAAATCATAAATGAAATAGAAACTCTTTTAACTTAAATCTAAACACTATTAAAAAAATTATTTAAAATAAAATGAAATCTTATCGACAAAGATAATATATTTATGAGAAATGGCTTGAATAAATTAATAAAATACTATTTTTTTGGGGGCAAGACTTCCGCACCCTAATTAATTTTGTCGGGCATACGCACCCTAGTTGAGTTTTGGACAAAATTGATACATATGGTTAGCAGATACCAAAATCATAGTCATTGATTCTTTCTTACATCATGTTAAAGCTTTGATTCAAATTAAAAAAAATGAAACATTAATTAATTGTTCAACTTACATGTTATAACTATTATTTTTTTGATATTGCAATATCACATATTTAACTTATACATGATTGTTGTATAACTCAAGGAATTGAAATCTTACACTTTTCTATTAATTTTAAATAGATATTTTATTATTTTTTATTTTAAAGATATTATTGTAATTGATTTTTTTCATTTCTATCCCTACAATATTGTGTTATATCAAATGTAAAGATGAAATAAAATGAATATTTGATTTCTAATCATACTAAATATAATTATGAAATGACCATTTCATTTTTATTTCCATTTAATTCCATTCAATCAAAAGTAATATTAGGATTTATTGTTTGCTTGCATAAATTAGCAGCTTGTTTGGTTGGATAAAATGAAAAGAAATAAAAATAAAAATAAAATAATTAATCCATAATTTTATTTGTTATAACGAAGAATGAAATGGTTTAGGATTTGAGTTTTAGAAATGGAATGGTTTGACATAGTAAAATCATATAGGAATAGAATGAAAAAAATAATAATAAATGATAATAATATTCTTATAAAAATAATAGATGTTTAATCAATTTAATAATCTAAATTAAATATTTATTATACAATTAAATATAATAAAAATATATTATACAATAAATAATAAAAATATCATATTTTAAATTCTATTATCATAATTATGATTAAGAAAAAAAAATTATTATAAGAATATAATTTTTTTTTTTAATATCAACTAAACAAACGTTTTAATTCTTTTTTTTTTATTTGCTTTCTATTTCATCCCATCCAATCATGATCCAAGAATACTTTTTCTGTATTTAATCGTTTACACCTATAACGGATTTATGTCATTAAATTGATATATATCTTAGATAATAATATAAGTTAAATTTAAAAACTAAAATTTGTAGGTCTAGCAAGATGTATAGCATCAGTCTGGTGACTGCTAGACGGCTATTAATAAGAGGAGAAATTCTGTTATCTTTGGATCTTAACATGTATTATTATTCTATGCGATAAAAAAATATATTATTTATATCAATTTTTATAATTTTTAATATCTTAAAAATTAGAAAATAAAATATCTAATACTTATGAATCTAATAAAACAGACACGATGTTGAGAAAAACATTTCTAGTCTCATCATAAAATCGAAATATTAGTGTTATTGTTTATTTTTATATTTTAATAAATTGATGCTTTAATATTATGATTAAATAAATCTTAAAATTAAAAATGTAATTTTTTAATTTTTCAAAAAATAATAAGAAACGGTACTAATGAAAATTTCCGTGGGATTAAAAATATTTTTCTGTGTTAACAAACAATGTGTATTTATTAAATAAGGGTAAAAATAAAAATTATAATTTAAATATGCAATAATTTATGGAAATTAAGAAATGTGTTTGTAGCTTATTTAAAATAAAATTGTCTTTTTCTTGTTAATATCTTAAAGCCATCAATACACAAGGATTTATTCATAACCAACCAAGTGGAAATAGCATATGAGAACTTCAACTTAATCTTGTTGTCTAGCTAAATAAAGCGTCAAATGTTGATGCATGTATTTTGCCTATTATATAAAATAGAAGTTTTACAAAAAAAGAAAAAGAAAGAAAAACTAGAAATAAGTGGTTTATCAAAATAAAAAAAAAACAAATAAAGAAACAGAAATAAGTGGTTTAGACAAGTTCATATTACTTGTCAAGCATGTTCACAATGTGAGAAATACTATATCCAAAATATTAATTTTTAAATTTAATTTCGGTGAAAGATAATTGGATAAAATAAACATAAAAAAAAGTGAATTTTCTTCTAATTTTCTCATAACATACTAATTTTACAAAAATCCAAATTTTTATATCATCAAATATATTGTAGAGTGTCTCTTGATCAATTGAGATCCTCTCATTTTCCCAAGAGAAAGAGATGATCACGAGAGAGATAAATAAAGAAATTTTTTTATATTAAAGTAATGGATTCTAATAAAAGAATTGCGAATTTTAGAATAAAACTAAAGTCTTTATCTCATAAAAAATTTAAAAAACGAGAGAAAAAAAAAAAAAGAATATCCAGATCCGCTCAAACGCACATTCATAAATCAAATCCATCCAAAAAATGATATTCAAATCCTGAGACAATAAAACCGTCCATATGCAGAATACGTGGGCACTGTCACGAATTACCCAATTTACGTCCCACACCACTCTTGAATCTTGATTGAGACTTCCATTTGGTGAAAGTATCAAAGTGTGTATGGTCATTTTCTTCCTCCAATTTTTGTTGTCTTAGCATTGATTACATTTTGTTTTGTGCGTTGAGAAAGGTAATTCTACATCCACCTTACTCACTTTTTCTTTTTCCATTTTTTTTTCACCTTCCTGGCAAACAAGTAGGATTCACATATTTTGAAATACAGAAAAAAATTAAATGTAATTATGGATAAAGTTAGTAGAAAAATTTGAGAGCTAAAATATAATTTATTAAAGATTTTAGTGAAAATATTTTCAATTTTGGAATTATATGATTTTTTTTTAAAAAAAAAAGAGTATAAAATTTTTATATTTTTCCTCAATTTTGTGACCTAAAGTCACTCCAAAGCTTTACTACACTTGGTTCCTGAATTTTATTATACAATATGAATTTTTTTTTTACAAAAAAAAAGAGATAAAAAAAAAATACACAAAAACTCAACTTTTATGGGACCCATGTACTCCTTTTTAGGTCAGAATCTTACCCCGCTAATAAGATGTGTAGAATTTCTCCACTGTAGATCAACTTAATTGCCAAGGAAAGTGAGCAAGGAGTGAGCTTGAAATTTTTCTTATATATTTTAATTATAATAATTATATTTATTTCCATTTAATAAAAAATAATTATAATTTTTAATTTTTTAAAAATTATAAAATATAATTTTCAATAAACAAAATTTTACAAACTAATGTAAAAAGTAAAATTAATAATTAATTTATTGTTCACAATAAATAAGAGTAACAAAATATAAGAATTTTTTACGAGTAAAATGAATGTAACAGATTAAAAGTAGACATTTTACACGTGACTCTCTCAATGGTTCAACGCAAATGTTAATGGAAGATAAAATTAACAATATTATCTATAAAATTATAAAATATTAGTAAAATAATTTTTAAATTATAAAAATAATTATAATAATTTTTAAATAATATTTCATTCATATAATTTTATCTTTTTATCATATTAATTGAAGATAAAATTATATAAATAAAATATTATTTAAATGAAATATTATTTAAATATTATTATAATAATTTTTATAATTCAAATTTTATTTTATTAACATCATATAATTTTAAAGGAGAAATTATTAATTATGTCACAATTAATACAACCATGAGAGAATGGCTCCACTTTCGCACCTCCTCAACTCATGTTTGCCGACGATCAGTTTTACATTTCACGCTTCCCGTCCTAACATAACGTTTTTATTTTTACCCAATTAGAAAGAAGGGATTTATGATTTTTAATGTATTAAATATTAAAATAATATAATTTTTAATATATATAATTCTTACAAAATTAATTTATAGATAATAAAACTTAATATTATCTTCTTCTTATTAAGTGAGAATAAGAATACACATGAGAATTATAATATATAACTATTTCTCCTATTTCTTTATAGGTGGGGATCAATTGACACTAATATAAATAAAAAAAATTATATTTATATCATTATTAACTTTTTATAAAATAAGTTTTTTCACTAAATCTATCATTGGATTCACTCTATTTATTATGTAAATTATGATCATCAAATTTTATATTGATCGAAACTTATCTACTATGTTATCAATAAGTTTTAAAATTAATATAAAATATATCTTTTGAATATAATCAAATTTCAACTAATTGATTATATATTTTATATTATCCAAATTTTCTCAAATTTTGTATGTAATATATATATTATAATTACTTGTAAATAAATGATTGGGTAAAAAAATTATTTTTTATAAAAAAAATTATTGATTGGTGTAAGTGTTTCAACTCCTATACTGATTAAAATTGATCACACCCTTTCTTTACTTGAGATCTTAAATTCTAAAAAAAAAAACCTATTTTATCCACATAAAGTTTATCTTTGGCATAAATTATCCCGTGAAATTTAAAATTAGATATTTTAATCCTTGTGAATTATTCTGAAAAGTGTGACGGTTAAGTTGAATGGAAAGGGAATAATTTATTTTAAATACAAACTTCAAGATTTAATTTGTGCTAAACGCAAATTTGAGTGGGATAAAGCATTTTTTTTTTAATTATTTAAGAGTTTGAAATTAATAAGTATTGATTTATTGGATTACATATCATACATAATTATGATTTAAATGCAACTTTGGCCTTACTATAATACAAATAAAATGATTTTAGTCAATAATTTAAAATACTCAACTTTTATTCTCTTAATATGTCAGTCACTCAATTTTAATCATTCCTTAAACTCTTATTTTATTAGTAATGAAAAGTTAACATGAAATAATATTAAGTATTATTATTTAATGCAGTACGCCTTCGTGACCATAGTTATATATGCATTTTGGATATTTTGTTTTTACTTTTTTATTTGTTACCTTTGAATTAATGGGTTTATTATTGTTATTAGTAGAAATTGGCACTGTGTGACAAGCTGGCAAAAGTCTAGAAGAGGTCGAGCCTAACTAAGGGACGAGTTCGTTAGATCGCTGTGCAGAAGCCATCAACTCACTGAAGGGCCGACCTTGCTAATTAAACGAGCTCAGGGTCGTGAAACAGTAGTAGCCTCGGCATACAAGCCCGAGCTCGTAAGGATGCAACCTTACCCAGCCAGAAGCTCGCTGAAGTCGAGCATGAAGCCGACAAATGATTTGCATTGCCATTCTGCAGATGCGACTATCGAATTGCACCCGCAGAAAGTAACCTGCAGAAGCCAATTTATAGCACCCTAGGCAATCTTGTATATTTAATATTTGATATAACATATGTACAATTAATTTAGTTCCATTTGAGCCCTTCCATATTTCTATAAATGGAGGTTTATTTATTGTAAAAGAATGTGGCAAGAGATAATAGCAGAAATTTTGCCGGAAGTTATAACAAAACTCTATAAACATTCCTCCATACTAATAAAATACCACTGCAGATGTAGGGTCTGATGTCATCCGAATTTAGCTAAACCACGTTAACCTCTTATGTATTTTTCTCTTCTCCCTCTTTCTCCTGTCATTCAGCACATCTTTACCACCTCAGCAACCGGGAAACAACTTGGGATCCCTGAAGAACCCACTTCATTGGCCGAATTTGAATCAAATCAAAATCCATCATCAACAACTATATATATTAAACTAATTTTAAATAAATTTTAATTTTGATTTAATAGATTAATATGTATTTAATATTATCTACATTAATTTTACACAAATTTATTGATAAAAATAATTATATTTAAGTTTAACAAAAATTTTAAAACAAAAATATAAAGAAAATTTATTTAATGATAAAAAATATTATATAATAGAATTATAATTATAAAACTTAATAAAAATGTTACAAATATAAAATAAATAATAACAGAAGTAAACCATGAAGGTAAAATTAAAAGATACATTAAGAAAATATGCATGTCATATTACTTCTTTTCAATTTATTTTATTTAACTGGTGTTTTTTTATCTTTATATTAGAAATTTTGTGCACTAAAAATTAATACTTCTTATTTTATTTTATTACTATCTTTATTTATTTATTTATATTTAATTTATATTTCTAATTTAAAATTATATTTTCAATGGTAAATGTGTGAAAAGTTTCCTTCAATTTTTGGGTAAATAGATTATATCATACTATCTTTCAAATTATGAAAAAAAAAGTTTCAAATTATACAAAATCTTGGAACAAATATCCATTGTTTACATAATTATTTGTTTTATTTAATTATATATTTTTTATATACTTGTTAAATAAGTATCACAATATTACTAGATACTTGTTTATTTTTTATATTATGTAATTAATAAAAATTAATCAAATATATAAAATTTTAATTGAATATATGAAAATTAGTTTGAAATTATATTAAAAAATTGACGTGATAAATTAATATATAATAATATTATAATTTTTATTTAAAAATAATAATAATAAATTCTCCAATTAAATAACATAGTTAACTAAACGAACAATGCGTGCAAATTTTAAGTTTTTTTATATAGTTTAATATTTTAATTTCAAATTTACGAAGTTAATAAGGATTAAATCCAATCACTCAAAAGTTAAAAGTTTTTTTTTAGCATTTTCCATTTTTAATATTAACCTCACCTAATGTCAATACTAAAAATATTGATAATATATATTAATTTTTTTCTAAGTTAGAATTCCAATAGAAAAATATTAATGCACTTTTATATTAGTATAATTTTTTATTTATAAATTATTTCTAATTATTTTCAATATTTAAGTTTAAAATAAATTATATAAATAATTATAATAAAATATAATTTAACATATATTAATGTGAATAGAATCAAGGAAAAAATACACTTTATTCTTTTAAAATTTACATTTGAGATAAATTATCCTTTTAAAATTTTTGTTTGTAATAAATTACCTCTTTCCATTATTTAATTATCATGAAATAAAATATTTTATTTTAAATTTTATAAAGATAATTTATCTCAAACATAAATTTAAAAAAATATATATATTTTCCCCGTAATCTCTCGCCACTTTTTCAAAACCGCTGCAGTTTGTAACGCGTTATCATCATAATTATGTTAGCTTTGAGTGGAAGACAATCAGAACCATGACCAAAGACTTTCCATTCACACCCAATGCTGCAACGCACATTTTGCACCGCCAACAAACATGTGAGTTACTTTCTTCTTATTCACCGGTTTCATTTTCCAATTTCACTCTTTCGTGCATTCACAGGACGATTAATTTTTAAGATGAATTTATTTTAGAGGAAAATATTTTTAAAATAAAAAAATTATATAAATTTTAATTAACTATATTTTATGATATTATATATTATATAATTATTTAACTTTTTAATTTGATCATAGTTCTTTTTTATATTCGGGAGGTATTTGACATATTAATATTTTGAAAAAAAAAATTCTCTTTTAAAAAATTATTTTAAATAACGTATAATTTATCATAATAGAGCATTCGAATATTTTTTTCTAATTTATTCCTGTTCTTTTGATTAATTTACAACTCATGTTCTAATTAATTGAAAATACTCAATTTTAATACTTTTTTAATGTCATGCTATTTTTAATGTTTATTTTTTTTACAAAATCAAAGAGGATAAAAAAAGACATATATCATTATATATTTGACCAATATCAATAAATTCAATATAAATAAATAAGAATAAGTAACTAAATAAATATATAAATATATGATGTCATAAAATATAATTAATTATCTTGAATATCTTGATTGTATCAATATACTTTACTTTCGAAATAAATATAAATTAATTTACTATATATATTATTTATTAATATTAACATCCTTTTACGTCGGCTATTTTACATTCATAAGCCTATTCAATACTTAATATTACTCAAGACTTCTAATACAATCAGTTAACTTATCAGCTTTCAACTTTCATCTACCAGCTAATAGTTAACGGTTAATAAAATAGCTAACTTATTACCTATTAGTTAATATATCAACTACTTGTGTCATATCAACTACTTGTACTAAACAAACTTTAAGTCAAACAATAAACATTTTGTTATTATAATATTTTCATAATAGAAATCAATAAATTTTTACTAATAAAAATCATAAATTAAGTATATTTTGTTTCCAAAACAACATCTGAAGAAGAATATCAACATCCTTATTTTTTTTATTTTCATCATTTCTTCGTAAAGCTAATTCAAATTGACTTTAACCAAAATTATTAACTATATTTATGAACTCTTTTAATTCTCTAAATATTTTATCAAAATGATAGAAAGGTAATAAAATGATAGTGAGGAGAGAGAAAGAAAGGGGATAGATATAGAAGGAAGGAAAATATAGAGAGGTAGAGAGAATTTTTTTTATCATATTCTTATAAATTAGTTTATAAATATAAAATGACGTAAAATAATGTTAATATCAACAAATATTATATGTAATAAATTAATTCATATTTATTTTGAGAGTAAAGTATATTAATTTAATTAAGATATTCAATATAAGAATAAAATTATCTAAATTTTAATTAACTATATTTTATGATGTCATACATTTATATATTTATTTAGTTACTTATTCTTATTTATTTATGTTGAATTGATAGATATTGGTCAAATATACAATAATATATATATTTTTTGTCCTTTCTGACTTTGTGAAAAAAATGAATATTAAAAATAGTATGATATTAAAAACATAAGTATTAAAAATGAGCGTTTTTAATTAATTAGGATATGAGCTATCAATTAATTAAAAGAAAATGGATAAATTAGGAAAAAATAATTAAAAATTTTATTCTAATAAGTTATGTGTGTGTTTAGTGCATAAAAAAAGTTAACTTTTAATTTTTTGACTTGATTAAATAGCTATTTTCTATATTTTACAGGTGTTTGGTGCACTAACTTTTTGAAAAAAAAGGCTCTCATTTAAGAAGTTATTTTATAACTTATTAAAATAGATTTTTTTTTATTTTTTTCATAATTTATCTATCTCTTTTTAGTTAATTAATAGACTATGTTTTAATTAATTAGAAACCTTTATTTTTAATGCTTTTTTTTTTCCTAATATCAAATCGTGTTTGGTTTTTTTTTTTTTTCACAAAGCTAAAGAAAAAAACTCACATATCATTGCATATTTAACATATATAAATTAATTTAATATAAATAAATAAAATAAATAAGTAAGTAAACAAATAAATATATGATATCATAAAATATAATTTAATTAAATTTTAGACAATTTCATCCTTATTTTGAATATTTTGATTGCATCAATATATTTTAACATTAAAATAAATATGAATTAATTTAATTTATATATTATTTAATCATATTAATATATTTTTTTATGTCATTTTATATTTATAAATTAGTTCAAAAGCTAATTTTATGAAACACTTCTAATACAATCAGGTAACTTATCAATTTTCAGTTTAAACTATCACCTGAAGTAATTTATTAAAAGAAAGTTTTTTTTTTTTCCAAAAAGTTAATGTGCTAAACACATCTTAAAGTAACTTATAAAAAAAAAACCTTTCCCTTCTCCAAAAGTTAATGTATCAAATATCTCTAAAGTATGAAAAAAAACTATTTGATCAAGTTAAGAAACTAAAAGCTAACTTTTTGAGTGTGTCAAACACACACTCAATACAATTAGTTAGTTTATTAGCTCTTAACTAGTAAAATAACTAACATCTAATTTATTAGTTATCATTTAACTTATCAGTTACTTACGTTAAATGAATTCTTAACTTTAGAGATAAAATTTGTATGTATAACGATATATTTAACAGAAAAAAATAATTTGTCTTTATAAACTAAACAAAAGAAAGTACTTTTTTCTTAAGTTGTCCAAATAACCAAAAAAATAAATTATTTTCTATAAATATATTTTTTAAAAAGAGTACTTCCCATAAAATTTCATTTTCCAATGCAATAAATATATCATTAATGTAAATTTAACATTTGGCATCCTATGTTAAGAGAAAAATACTTTTATACTCTAAAACAATTAATTTCTAATAAAAATTTAACATTTAGCATCCTCTTTGCAAAGAGGAATACATATGTATTTTAATTAAATGATATGATCTTATTCATAAATAAAGATTGATTATTAATTTTATTATCTATTTATTATTTTATGAGATATATATATTAAAAATCATAAATATTAATAATTTGAGAGCATTAAGAATATATGTTATAATTAAATGACAAAGGACACTTCTTCTATCCAAAAGTGTGGCACTCTCACGTTGATAAATATATGCGAGTTTAACATTTACTCTAAAGTAGTATTAGATTATTTTCCTTGAAATTTAAGTAGTATCAAATTTTGTCTTCAAATTTAAGTATAGGGTGAAAGAATAAATATTGGGATATACTTCTTTTAAAATTATTTCTTATAGACTCTGACAATCGTGTTTTTTTTTTTTTAAAAAAAAACTTTTGCCTACTTTATTGTGTGAAAATGACAAAAAAAAAAAAAGAATAAATCATTCAACAAACAATTTAAGTAGTAATAGGAATCAAATTTAATTAACCAAACACCTTTTTTTTAATATTAATTTTACTCAATTTCGTTATTGTAAAATATTTTTTTCTCTATTTATTCTTCCCTTATTTAATTTCGCTCAATTTCAGCCTTCTATTAATGTGCTGTCAAATTGATAACAATAGACTGATGCGATATTCTAAATAAAGAACAACATTGAGAAAAAAATTAAATATAATAGTGAAAAAAAGGATATTTACTCTAAAAATTACTTAATGTTTCTTTAAATACAGTTTTAAAGAAAAGTTTTTGTAGTAAATAATTATTAAGTAGCTAAAATAAATAACACATCAAAACATCTAAACAAAAATAAATAATTTATTTGTTTTTATAATAATTTCTAAAATAGTTTAATAAGTCAAAACATTAGAAAAAATAGCAAGAAATTATAGTTTTTGATAGAATTATTTTTTTAAATATCTTCTGTATACACTTTTACAAACCTTATAAATATTGATTTTAAATATTCCCAAGCACATGATTTTATAAAAAAAAATTATAAAAGTTGTTTAAAAGGATCTTCGGGTATTAAAAAAAATTACCTCAAAACCATTAAAAATAACTCATTTTAAGATAATAATAACTTAATACTAATTTTATAGATTTTATGATATTAAACGAAAGAAAATTGATAAAATTAGGAAATAGTAGGCAAAAGGAATGAATTACTTGTTACCTCTTTTCTTACTATTCTGAGATATTTTCAACTTATAATACAATCTCTTCTTGCTATTCTGAGATATTTTCAAATCATAACACAATCTTTTTTTCAGAGGAAAATTAGCTAGTGAAAAATAATACCGACCTATAACTTATTTCTTATATTAAAAAAATATTTTACATTATTTTGTAAGATTAGGACAAGAAAACAACCCAAAATTTTTTTCTTTAAAATCATATTTAAAAAAATATTAATTAATTTTTAAAGTAACCATCCACTTTTATTCTTGTGATATTCAGTTTTTATTAATTTTGTTTCTCATTGAAAATGTCATGTTAATCCTCCTTTATCAATTTAACAAGTATACTAATAGAGGAATAAAACTAGACAAAATTAAATAAGTGAGGAATGAAATTAAGAAAAATTAGTTAATATAGATAAAATTGAAAAAAAAAATTGAATGTTATAGGAATGAAAATGATTGTTTATTAATTTAATTTAAAGTGCACGTCATACAATTATGTTTGTCAATTCGTGTAAATATTATTTTCTCACTCTTTCTAAATTTTATTTGTTATGTCTATAAAAAATTAAATTTTGATATATTTAAAAATAAATTCAAATAAAAAATGAAATTTAATTAATACAAGAATTAAATTTATTAAAAATCACGTCATATGTAAAGCCTTTGGATTTTGAAATAAAGTCAAATTAAGTTTATGAGATCTAACTACAATTTATTTTATTTGTTATAAAACACATTTTACATAAATAATTTTACTTGTAGATTATTATTTTCCGACTATAATATCAACAAAATCTATTTGAATTTAATGCATTTTAATGTATTTCATACAAAACTTATTATAAATGATTAAAATGATTATTTTTAACGTTATTTTTAGACCATAAAATCTTATTTACAAATAAATTAAAATCATTTCTAAATGATAAAAGAGGTTGTGTTACTTTTTAAATTATTATTTTTAATTATTTTTATAATTATATATAAAAATTTATTTTATACTATTTGGACACTTATAAAATTTATTATGATTAGTTGTTGTGAGATTAATAATTTTTTTTTGAAAATCGAGAATATTATTGAAATTAAAATGAAAATAATCTGAAAAAGAAAAAGTTTGAATTAGATTTCAATGTAAATTGATTTACGTGAATTCTAAAAAAAATAAAAAATTTCATAATTTTAATAATGAAATATAACAATTTCAGCTCCAATTAGTGCACTCCATGGGAATTCAAAAAATTTGCTTTGGGAACACGCACTTACGCAACCGCATATGTAAACAAAAACGTAAAACGTGTGAAGCAAGATGTGAAAATTCCAGGTGAAGGCTAAGCAATAAAATAAAAAAAATGTCAGCCATTATTCTAATGCTTTTTAAACTAATTTTTTATATCTGACCATCTTCCAAGGTGACTGCAAAACACAGCCTTTTAGCTTCTCTCTGTTCGTCTCCTTCCTTCATATAAATATACGCGCTGTGCCACTTCCCGTCTTCCTGAAACAGAAAAATTGAAATTAAAGAGTAACAAAGAAATCTTAAGGCTTTGTTTGGCAAATTGCTTCAAATGCAGAAACAAGAAGAGAGTGAAGACTCCTTGGTTTGTCCGAGCTTCAATAGCTACTCCTCCAACAAGCTCGCAGAAGTCGCCGATCAAGTTACGAAGAACTCGCCTCAAAACGATGACGTTGATAGCTTCTGTAGTGGCAACGATTTCGAGTTCTTCACGTTTTGTAAGGCTGCAGATGAAGTTTTCTTCGATGGCTATGTCGGTCCGGTTTTTCCGATTTTCAATCGGGATCTTTTAGTGGAGTATGAGAGTGGCGGTGCACGGAATTCTACGGCGGCGGCGGGCGAGGACGTGATGGCACTTCAATTTCCTATGAGGAAGTTGTTGATTGACGACGAGCTGGATCAGCGGAGCAATCGGGATCCGCCGTCGTCCTCGTCGTCGGAGGTAGATGACCTCGAGGGAATACCGCCGGGGACTTACTGTGTGTGGACGCCTAATTCGGCGAAATCACCATCACCTTCACCTTCGCCTAGCAGATGCAAGAAGAGCAACTCCACTGGATCGTCATCTTCAAAACGGTGGAAGCTTCTGGATTTGCTTCGCCGGAGTAACAGCGACGGAAAGGACTCATATGTGTTCTTGACGCCGTCGTCTTCAGCGTCGAATTTGGCGAAGAAAAAGGAAGCTAAAGCAGAGAGATCGAAAGTGCAGCGGAGCTCAAGAAGCAGTGAGTCCTCCAGGGTGGCCGGAATACCGAAGGCGAAGGGAAGCACCGTCGCCGGCGGCGGCAGCGGTGATAAGAAGGTGTCGGCGCACGAGGCATTGTACGTGAGGAATAGGGAAATGAGGAAAGTTGATAAGCGAAGGTCATATCTACCATACAGGCAAGACCTGGTTGGGTTCTGTGCAAGTCTTAACGGAATGGGAAGGGCCTTCTCTTCCCTCCATTCTCTGCCTTCTAACGTTTGAGAGCGACCCAATTAATTTCAGGGCTGTTAATAATTTTAATTACAGTTTTGTTGAAAAAAAATATTAATTTGTACAAGCTTGAAGAAGTAAATTAGTAAATTAGATGGGTTTTTTTTGTTAATTAGCTTCCTTCGAATTGATTTTTCTTCTTTGGTTTGTTTTCATTGGTTTAGATTGTTCATAATTTGTTACTTATTTATATTAATTAATAGATGAGAAAAAGAAATTCTGATGCCAATTCTAAGACAAAGCTACGTAGTTGATTTTTCGAAATTTTTTTAATGAGTTTATTTTAACTTATTAAATTTCTGTATTGTTTATGCTATTCCATTAATTTCAAGGGCATAATATATTTTAAATCAGTATCACATAATTTATCTAAAATTTTAAATCTTAAAATTTTTAAAAAATTGAAAATATTAAAATTGTAATTAAAAAATAAAAAAAATGCATATATAAATTATCTATGACTCTTTTTAATTATTTTTTTACGTGAATCTCATCTAATTTAGAGATAATTTTTTTAAAACTAAATTACAACAAGTGAAGGTTGAGTTTTTAATGTATTTAGAGCATGATTGAAAACAAATATTTTAAATAAATTATTATTAAAATTTAATTCTATTATATTTAGAGAGGTGATGTACATTTTTTTATTTTTTAGTTTTTATTTTATTATTTTAAGTTTATTATACTAAAAAATAATTAAACAAATATCCCGTCTATCTTTTCCTATTTCTTTAAATTAAGATTTAACATTTTCAATTTTATGAAAACTTAAAAATTTTATTTATATGATTTAATATTTGAAGGAATTATGTTTCATTACACCTTAATTTACGAGTTATTTTTATTTTGCCATTGAGTGAAGGTTGTTTTCCCCTTGTGTTTCCTTGAGCCCAAGACGTGGACACAAGTAGAATAGTGTTGATTTTCTATTATTCCCATCAACGCCATAGGTACCAGCCCTTGAACGTAGTTTAGGGTCCGTTTGGTGGAAAACATTTTGGTAAAAATAATTTTATTCACATACGTTTATAGTTATAAAATATGTTAAAATATATCAATTTTTTTTCACTTTGGTGATGCATATTTAATCTCTTAATTTTTAAAAGGATATATCTTATCTTTTTGTGATTTAAATTATGTGTACTTTATTCATATTTATCTATTTTTCATTTATAAATTTATGAGATATTTTATACATTTTAACCTATAAATAATATAGATTATAAAAAAATAAGTCATATATAAATATTACATATTTTTATTTTAATTTCTATTTACATTTACACTTTCATAATAAAAATATTATCAGTCAACCTAAAATTTTATGGATTTTAAATTATTTTAATTTTATAAGCATATTACTTTTAATAAAAAGAAATAATTTAATTAGAAACATTTATAATAAAATATATTAAGCCCCTATATTTTGCTAGAAAAATATTATGCATTTGTATTATTTTTTATAGTATATATTATTTGTAGGTTAAAATACATAAAATTCATTAGGTCTGTAGGTGAAAAATAAATAAATGTAGATAAAATGTATATAATATAATGTAGAAGGGGGTTGGATATACATTTTTAAAGTTTGGAGGATTATATAAGCACATGACTTAAAGTATAAGATAGTTTAGGGTATTTTAGCCTATAAAATATTAAAATAAAAAAATATTTTATTTATTCAACTTACATGTAGGAGTAGAGTGGAAAATAACATCTTTTATATTAAAGAAAAAGTTGTTTCTCCTATTATCATAATATTATACATTATTTTATTAATCCCAAAATATATAAATAATGTAAAGATTCTTTATTCATATACAAATAAATAACATTTTTTACGGAAAATATTTTTCCATAAATTAAAAGGAACCTTGGTTATTTCCAACTTCTATTTTTTATATTTATGATTTCTTAAAAAATATTTCTTATCATAAATTTTATATCTTTAATTAAAAAATTATGGTATTTTATATTTAAAATAAAATTTGATTAAGATTAATTTAGTTAATAATTCTTAGTTTCCTGTTGATATAGCCAACATGACGCAGAATTAATGCATCCGATGGTACATCTCTAGGGACAATTTTTTTTTTTGGTTTCTTTTGATGCTACGACGGCTATTCCTTCCTTCTTTCTTTCTTTCCTACGTTCTAGTTAGGTTAAGTATTTTTTTACCGTGATTTTGTTAAAGAAAAATAAATATAATTTTTATATGTAATAAAGTTTAAAATTTTTGTTATATATAATGATATTTAAAAAATTTATATTTATTTCTTTCAACTTAATAATAAAATGATCGAAACTTAAAGGATAAAATTCAGATGTGAAATGCATGATAATTTTTTTAAGTATGAAGTTTGTATTTACCGCTCACAATAAATCATTTAATTTTTTTTTATTATTGTATCATATTACGTGAATGATAAGAAGTAATAGAGCAAAAATTTTTCATCAACGTGTAATTTTTGGGGTTTGCTTCCATGAGCACTTTTCTCTTTTTGGATTTTTTTTTTTGAAAATTTATAATTTTTGTCAAAAAGCTTTTCATATATTTCATAGCTTTTGTACAAAATATTGTAATTTTGTATATTGGCATAGCAAATACCTATTAATCAAAATTGTAACACTTTTTTTTTTTTTGCCACTTTTTATTGAAAGACTACAATTGATTATAGAAAGATGTAAAAATATAAAAAATTAAAAAAAAAAAATTCCACAAGTGTAATAATTTTTTTAAGTGTGTATGAAAGCAAAACTAATAACTTTGTTGAATGCTTTGAAGAGGCTAAAATATTATTATGTGAACGTCACGGGTGATGTTAGCAATAGAAAACATGCTATATTCATGAATATATATACACAAGAAATAGACTGCAGGCGAGGACCCGACGAAGATGATATTTGCGAAAAGCGACCTGTTTAATATTTAATTATAACTATTTGAATCACATCACACGTTACATTACCAATTACCAATTTATTATAATTCAACCAAAGGCCATTAATGATAATTTCTATAAATGTTACCGTAAACAATCACCGGAACAAATGGAGGGTTGTAAAAAAGTCTTACCAAATCCAGTTTTAACACGTTATGTTGATTTGTTAAGTTTCAACTTAGTTCGTAAGTTTAAAGAGCTCAGAATTGCTGTGGTTTTTTCAATGAATGAGTTTGAATTTATTTGTTTATTAAGTTTAATTAAAATATAGTTTTTTTCTTTTTTAAATCAAACCAAACACATCTAAACATGAATTATCCTTTTGTGGCAGTTCAAACTTTTAGGAAATTGAATATTTTTAATATTGGATTACTTTTTTACAAATCTCAAAATAAATAAGTCAAATTAAAAACACAAATTTAAGTATATAGAAAAAAAAATCATGAAAATATTTAACTTTCTAAAAACTTGGACTTACCATAGAATTATCCATTCATCACAAAAGGGAAATACTTGTATACTATTACTTTAGTTAGGGGTGTTAAATAGGCCTACATATTGAAATGGATTGAATAGATATTTAGGAATCTGTTTAAAAGTAGATCAAGTCTGGCGAGCTACGATCCAAATGAAACGGACTAGTGCAAATGAGAGCTGATCCACAAGTTAGTCCCTTATTAGATTTTTTTTTTTTTAAATTAGGTCTTGTTTTTAAATAATTATTGTTTAAAAAAATTAAAAAAGGTAGAAAAATATAAACAATAAAATTAATATATACTACATGTACCAGGTAATATAAAGGACATATATATATAAAATATAAATTGATGATTAGAATTTTAAATAAAATGAGTTGATCTGTGGACCAGATCATTGGCCCATTTAAAAGTAGGCTTGAATAGGCCAGCCTAATTCACACGGATTTTGGTCCAATCTAATTAGGTCCATTTGTTTAATACTTATTATAACTTTAATTATAATAAATGTTTTTATTCTCATATAAAAAAGAAATTAATTATTAATTTTATTATTTATATATCGATTTTGTAAAATTCATATATAAAAATTATACTTTTTAATTTTTAAAATATCAACTTTTTATTAGATAAAAGTAAATATACATGTTTTTTTTTTTCTTCTAAGTAACACCATGAGATTAGATATCCAGTTACCATGATCATAGTAGGCATCAAGCTGCTTCCCGTCCAGGAGATTCCAAGTCTATAATTTGTGTTTATAATACACCGGGCCACGGAAAAGGCCCACCATGACAAATAAAATCATGTGATGAGTGGATTTGGTACCGCAATGGTACAGGCCTAAACCCTAAACCTCTAGAAAGGCCCTACCCACTCTGTCTGGATTTAAACGGCTGACATCACATGACGTATATTACAATCTTATACCAGACCAGATTTAAACTGCCTTATTATTATTATTATTATTTTTAAATGCACCAAACCCCTCCTCCACTTAAAAGCCATATGTATATTATCCTTTATTTTTTTTTTAAATATGCACCGATGGGACTTATATTTTAAATTATGTATGTTTTATTTATTTTTATTTATTATTAATTTTTTTTATAAAATATGACTATTATATAATCACTATAAATTATTTTAAAAAAAAATCAAAAAATTAAATATAATTTTTTGGAAAGAAAAAAAAATAGATTTTAAGTTTTTGAAAGAAAAATATCAAAAAATTAAATTTAATTTTAGAGAGAGAAAATGACATTTATTTTATTTTATTTTATGTGTAACATAACATTTTGATATAAAATTTTATAATAGAATAATAATTTTTTTAATTACATTATAATTACAGGAGTATTTTATTAAATTTATGAATGAAAAAAATATGAATGTATGAAACCAAATTAAAGTATAAAAAAATAGGATGCATTTTTTTTAGAGTTAAAGAATTATATATATATATATATATACACACACACATATCTCACCCAAAATATAAAAGAATTGGATGTATTTTAACTCTATTTTTTTCGTTAGTAGGCAAATGTTCGTAATGTAACTGTAATTACATCTTAAACACCGATCTGCACTTTTGTTTCTCTTGTATGCGACCAAGGGAACGAAAATAAAAATAACTTTACAAAGTGATTTTATTTTATTTAAAAATATAAAGTAGTTCATTAATTTTGGATAATTATATTTAATATTTATAATTATTAACTTTTGTAATCACTCTTAAAATTATTTATAACTAATAAATTATATTTATGTAAGATTTTTTTTTTTTATAGTTGCGAGAGGAATCTAAGTTTTATATTATACCAACGTAAAAAAAAATGCAAAGATTATTGTTATGTGTTTTTCTATTCATTAGATAAATGGATCATATCAAAATGATTAAAATACCATTAAAACGAAGAAAAATTAAAAAAAAATAATACATTAATCAAATCACTCTTAAATTTGAGTTATAAGATCTTTATACTATATTTGATTTTTTCACAAAATTTTATATTATACTGAGTATGTTTACTTCTCAGATCGCATACAAGATTAATATTGGATGTAATTTATTATTTATGAATAATTTTAGAAATGATTGTAAAAATTAATAGTCGTAGATATTATACCCAATGACTTTAAAATTGGAGGGAATAATTTATATTTTTATCTTTATTTTATTTATTTATTTTGTGAAAAGAGAAGTTACAAATTATTTAATACACATGCAATATTTTAGATTCTAATTCAGAATATTCTCATAAAATCGGTGTAAAAACTCTGTTAAAATAATCCATTCTTGTTTTATTTTATGTTAATCGAAAACCTTTCTTTCACAAACAATTCCATTTAGAGACGCCTAAAAAGAACTTGAAACTTGATCCTTGGTCCCCTACCAATGACACTAGCATGTGAATTCGTAGGATATGTTCAAAATTAAAAGGGCCTTTTCCTCACAAAACAAAATTGCAGTTAATTATTTCCTTTTGAATATGCAGCTAGCTTGGGCAATTCCATGTGCCTCCATCAATTTAGGACCCGGATCCAGTGCAGTTGCTAGGTCAACTGTATTGGATGCAGTTCAATCTGGATCGTTTGATCTTCGATCCGACGGTCCAGATCGTAATCTATAAAAAAATTTTATTTTATTTTTAGAAATAAAATAATCTAATTGTAAATTGCGATCTGGACCGTCAGATCGCAGATCAAACGGATCAGAATCAACTGCACCCGGTGCAGTTGATTCCCAACTGCACTGGATCCGCATTCATCAATTTATAGTATGCCACTTACTATGTCACTCCATTTTTATGTCTTTCAGTCAGCTTCTAGACCTGCTACAGCACATGATGCTACATCCAAAATGCTACCTGCATCCATCCATGCATGTCTATTCATTCTTGTTTTTCACTTAAGCATCTCAATCAAGCTTAAGCAAAAATTCTATCTTGAGTAATTGAATTTTCTTACTCTAAAAAGAGAATAGTAGATATATACAATGTGACACAAAATCACATGAATTCCACACATGGTTGAATGTAGCTTCAAGTTCGTATTTTTTTTTCTTTTAACTTAATTATAATTTTGATTTATCTATTATATAAGTTGACTGTATTTAATCTTTTTTAAATATAATATCATATTTTAATCATTTTAATATATAAATTGGATCATATTTGATCCATGTTAATAAATTTAGTGAAATTAACACAAAATTATAACGGAGATTTTCATTTTTTGATGTAATAAGGTAAATTTCACTTATTTTGCTCTCAATAATTATTTATTTAGAGCCCTATTAAATATCTATGTGCCAACTTTATTTTTCTATCTTAAATTTGATAAAAGTTATTAATTTGAATATGATTTAGTATAATTTATATATTAAAATATTAAAGTAAAATATTTTATTTAAGAAAATCTAAAACACTTAATTTATATATTTGATGATCAAAATTATAATTAAGTTTTTTCTTCTTGAGGTGAGAAATTACTTTAATTTAAGAATAATATAGATTTTTGTCAAATGGAAGGGTCAGCGTCGCAAATTCTAAGCTTAGTAGCAGCAGTAGGGGTTCCACCAACGCTACTTGTACACTGAAAAAAAAAATGAAGCTTGCTATGTAACTTTTATGTTCGGATAATCTTTTTCAAACTTACTTTTGAATTAAAGCATTGCGTTTAGAAGACTTGATTTTGAAAGATTCACGTTAGACTCGATTAGATGGAATGTAATAGAATGAGAATAAATATTTTATAATTATATTTAGTAGAATTAGAAATAAAAGAAACATTTCATTTTATTCTTATATTTTATACAATAAAATATTATAAGATTGAGAAAATAATTAATTTATTATAATATCTTTAGAATAAAAAATAATAAAATATTTATCTAAAAATAGTAAAAAATTGTTAAATTTCAAAAATCTCAAATATTTATTGATAATATGATATTGATTTATTTTTTTAAATATTCTAACCTCCTTTTCATGATTTTGATTTTCTTTATATATTAATAAATTCTAATTCAATGATTTTATTTTATATTAAATAATTTTATATAATAAATAATATTTATTTTTAAATAATATAAAATATCATATTTTAATTTTTATTATTAAAAATATAATTATCAACATATTTTTATAATAAAAGTATTAAAAATATGATATTATTTTCTTATTTATTAATATAAAAATAATTTTAAAATATATAAAAAATATAAGAGATAAATGTGTAAAAAGGTCAATCCATAAATAACAGACTAATCCATTACATTACTTTTGTGGTGAATTAGAGATTCCATCATTTGATAATATGATAATTTTATAGAGAATGGATATTCTTATTTCATAATACCTACTAAATAAATTTTTATCTATTTACATTTTTACTATATTCTATCCTATCAAATGTATCACTAAGAAATTATATGTTTGGTAACGTATGCTATAGTTTATTTTTTAAATAAGAAGTTTTGTTTGAATATGTTAGAAAAATAAATATTTCTAAGTATCAAAGCACTCTAACGAATACGAAAGTGGATGAAATTAATATTCTTACAAATGAATAATTACGATAAATTATAAAAAAAAATGAAACTCTTTCCATCAAGAAGTAATCCGGACTAGGAGCGAAAGATTTCTTGTGTTCAAAACTATCTCTCAAGAGTATTGTAAATTGATGTCTGTATTCTCAAGTATTTTCACATCAAATATTATCAATGATTATTGATTTCAAGAGACATAATTAAAAATAGGAATAAAAAAATAAAATTAACTTTTTTTTTGCCCCTAATACATTAAAAGAATTTTTCTTATAATTTGTCAAACATGCATCCTATGCAACTTTCTTACAAGGAAAAAATAATTGGGAAAAATATAAATAAGTCTTCTAAACTAAAGTTTAATGTCACATAACTTTCTAAAAATTTCAAATTGTACAAATGGACCCTTTGAAATTTTTTAAAAATTAAATATGTTAAAATTTAGTTAAAAACAAAATAAAAAAAAAAAAGAGTGAACCACAACTCTTCCAAACTGTTTTAGTGTGAATTTCTACCTGGGTGGATTTTCTCCTGAACTAAAATAATAAAATTATTAAATTTTGATTGGTTTTAATAAGTTTTTATTTGTTCTTATACTGGAAACAAAAATCATTGTAATTTGAAGCAGCTACAATGGTTAAAAATTCTTTAAGTTTGAAATATAAAATGACATTATGAAATATAACAGTGTTATGTTTAATGGCTGATAGACGCTTTGTTCAAGCATAAAATCATCATTACAAGGCTTTAAATTACTTTATAATGGCAAATCCAATGAATGTTTTTAAATTTGGAAAATGTCTTGAGACCAATAACTATAAAAAGTAAAACTGGTATCTTTAAGCAAAATGGCCAAATGAATTAATGACTAATGAATGAAATTGTATTAATTATATATTATCAATTTTTAATCTTTCAACTTGATGCAAGAATTGAAAGATTAAATAACATATGGCTATGAGTATTATATCTTGGAGGCAACGTGTCAATGACCAATTCTATACAAGAATTGAAAGACTAAACAATATATGACTATGATTATTATGTCTTGGGTAGAGTAAAATTGTCATAGAATGCTAACTCCTATAGATGACATAAATTGCTTTATAGAAAATGATAATATGCCTAAGTCATTCCATATGTATAACCTCTTATTTTTTCTTCAATTTATCTTATTATATTTCATGTATTGTTAACATGGGTGGATTCACGTTGGGTCCAATGGGGGCTTATGCCCCCACTCAATTTTTTCAAAAATATTTTGTAATATTAAAAAAAAAAAATGACAGAAGGACTAAATTGAAAATTCGACAGGGATTAAATTGAAAAGATTTTTTAAAAATGGACTTTAATGAAAAAAAGTAAAAAATTTAGGGGTCAAATTATAAATTTCTCCAATTTGATAAACAGGCCCAGTCGACCCAGCCCCCGCTGTTCAGAGATCCTGCGTCCGTCCTTGATTGTTAATGATACAAAAAAGGATTTTTTTTTAAAATGAATTGTTTCTCTACTCTTGTGTCTTATTTATACCATTTCATTATTATTCTAATTTCTTATATTTTTTTGCCATGAGAATAACAATTACTACCAATAGACGTCAAGTCTTTAATGTGTTAGGACATGGCTAAAAGTATGTATTCTGAGTCAATTATTACTAAAGTTCATCTCGACTACATTTGGAGAGATAAATTATGTGTTCCTTTTATTTTTCTGTCACTTTTTTAAATTTACTATACTAAAACAATAGTTAGAAAGAGCCAAAGGTAGCTCATTTGCCTTTTCATGTTTCTTTTAATTGAGATTTCAACTTTTTTAGTTTTTTGAAAATTTCAAGAAATTATTTATAGGATTTGAAACTTTAAGATGACATTTAGTTTTTAGAATTTCTTTTGCATTCTTAGAAATGTTTTAAGAAAATGCAAGATTTCTAAATTTGATCAAAATTTAAAAAAATTTACTTAGAAATGTTCACGTTCCTGGAAATATTTTTAACTCAATATTTTTGTAAGATATTCTTATGGGGATGTGGGTATTTTACATTCCTATAATAAGGAAATATTTTATTTATATAAAAAAATTATTTTATTTGCTCTTACATTAATATCTTATTACCTTAACTCACTACTATCTACAGTTATTGACCATCACTTATTACCATTCACTGTCATTGATCACCTTTCACCACTACCCAACACTCATTACTATCCAATGTCATTGATCATTGCTTGTCACCTATCATTATCATCTACTGTGATCACCATTTACTATCATCTATCATTGTTAACCATCACTTATTACCCACCATTAACACTCGACCTTATTTTAAGGAGATTATTTGTATTCTATCTAAAATAATTCTAGTCATCCAAAAACAAATTTACATCCTTATCCAAATTAACAAGAACCTTGTCTATCTCTCGTATATATCACACTATCCCCCAAACAGAAGATGCATAAAGTAAAGGAAGGAACAAGATTGGTGATTTCATGGGGGCATTTGGCACTTTACTCTGTACTGATTTGGATTGCTAGCTGTTGTCTATGCACATTGCTAATCATAATCATAAACCTTCCTGTGTTGTTCATATTTACTTGTCTTATAGTGGTCTTGGAAGCTGGAATTCACTTCACTGGAAATAGATACTATGACTTTCATTTCATTTGTTCAATTCCTCATAACTAACTTGTCGAGTCGAGCTAGTTTCATTTTTGCTGAGATAAACATTTAGTTACACCATGAATAAGTCTTAGTAACCTTTGACTCCCAGTTTTATGAATTTCATTGTACATGAAAAATTAAAATGTAGATATTTGCGTTTCAGCATTCAAATGTATAACACAATAAATATTAGAACTTAAAAGACCCAGAATTTAAACATATAAATTTTTTAAAATCATTTTCTAACACTACCCTTTAATTTTAAAATTTCTAGCTTCACTTTGAGACTTTTTCCAAAATCTTCGAATTTTTAGCAACCCAACTGTCCAAATGCGATTACAAAATTCTTACAGTCAAATTCTTGCATTTGCTTGTGACCTTTGATAACAATCCTTGCAACTAGCCTGGCCCAAATAAATATATATCATAGATTAATAAAATATATATAATACATAAATTAATAATAATTTATTGATTTTTAAAATAAAATTATTTTGTTTAACTTAATTAATAATTATAAATCATATATGTTTAAATATCTTATTATTTGTTTAAAATACATTTTTTAGGCAAAATTTGTTCTAATTAGTTTTAAAATTTTAATTATAGATTAATATTTGAAAAGATAAAAAGTTTTGACTTCAGACCGGGCATTAAGCCCTAAAGAAAGAAAATCAAGTTGGATCGGGCCTAAAATTTTAAAAACAATAGGATTGGGTTCAAGTTCAAACCTATACATAATGTGCAATTTCATGTAAAAAGTTTGGCTCCTTGTAAACACCTCTACTCCAAGGGATAATGATGCTTTACTAGTAGAAGTAACTGAATGAGGTGGAGTTGTATCTTCCATAGGTGGCGTGGTATTTTGTTCGCCCTCTGCAAAGTATGTAAAGAAATATAATCCATCTCTTTCAAGTGGATTAAAAAGACATTTTTTGTTTTTATCAAATAACACAATAAAGGAGACATACAAGTTATTTTATAATAAAAAAATAATTACATAATAATTAAAGTTAACATCCATTCATTCTCTCTTTCTTCTTTCCTCTCCCAATTCTCTCAAAGTGTCCCCTTGACCCTTTTCTCTTTTAATCTAACTCACCCTGCTACCCCTTGACTCTTTTCTCTTTTAATCTAACTCACCCTTCTACATACTCTCCCCCCTCTCTTCTCTTTTTTTGTTTATTGTTTTTCCTTTAACTTTTGTCATGAATTGGTATAAATTACCCTGTGGTGACTCGTGAACCTATGAATAATCTAAAATTAAAAAAAATTATTTTCATAATTTTGAAAACATGAAAAAAATGTGAAAATCATGACTTTTAGCGCCTTTTTTAAAAAACCTTATGATATGCATGGCTTTATTGAAAATCATTTAAAAATAAATAATTTCAAATTCTTCTCAAATAATAAAGCTCTTTTTTGAAACTCATAAATCCATTAATTAAGATTCATTATTTAGTTGGATGGACATTAATCACTAAAGTATGTCAAAGGATTCATATATTTAATTTCAATCACATGCAATCATAAAATACCTCCTAACTAGGATAACTTTCATAAAATTTATTAATCTAAAAAATGTTAATAAATGGGATAAGTACAATTACTCAGTGAGTGGAAATAATTAACCCATTTTTGTGCTATGAACATTTTGGTCATACATGTACATATATTTCATTTAACACATACATGTAAATATAACTATAATTTCTTCAATATCCATGTAAATGATTTCTTATCTATATTGATTATTATGAATCTTACTGACTGATCCGAACCTTATTGATACTGTTATTATGCTATACTCATGAACTTAATCATAAAACTTATCTTAAGAAGGTTTTATCATATCATTACTCTTATAAGATCTGTAAACATAATTATATTGACATTGGTGATTCCTAAAAGAGTAATGTCTGTTGATAATTTATAACATGAAAAACTTATAATTGATAATTGATATGTCCCTCAGGATCATATATGACATTTCTTGTAAATTTGTGCTTTTTTGGCACTTGATCAAATGCCTCCTGTCACATTGTGTGATAACATACATGAATATATATCTCTTAGTGCACGCAAGTCTTCCACCTCTCCCATTTACATGTCAGTTTTGAAATACAAACATCTTTGTAACATTCCTTTTCTTTCATAATTGCTACTGAATTCTTTTACAACCTTTGTCTATCAGACAACTACATCTGTATGCATTCCTAATTTATCCTATCACTTCTAATGCATACTACATGCTTGTGGAATAAGAATATTCATAGACTATATATTTTCATTAAAAGAAACATTTATTTCATGAAATTAAATACATTGTAAAAAACATAAGAGAATTACAAATTCATTATAATAAAATAACAAATTTAATTTTAAAAGAATAATCAATCACATAAATAATTTAAATAAATTAAACTTAGCTAAATAAAGAAAACTTTGTAACATAAAATAACTTATGTAAACATATTTTCTATACATAATATCTTTCAGAAAACTTGTGAAATTTTAAATAATAAATTGGAAGAAAATTTAACTTGAAAGCATAAAACTAATTTATATTAAAATCCATGAAAATTCATAAGATTTGAATGTTCTTATACTCATATGCTTATGCAAAGTCATGATTCCTAAGATTATCCACAACTTGGATTCAATATCAATTTCTTATTTCTTGTCTCATTGCGAGCAAACATTCAATCAAACTTTCACATAATCATGTAAGAAAATAATTTCCTAATTCTCTATCCTATATTTACATTCCCTATGTAAATATGATCTTATACTTGAATTCATATACATTCACATTTTAGGTGTGTTCCTGGTTTATTCTGAATTCTTGACAACTACAGGTCTAAAATCAATTGATTACATAATTTTTACCTTTATTTCTTTGACCTAATTCCCTGCTATCTTGCATATCAAAATAACTTTGAGATATTTTCAAAATAATAATTTTATATGAAACGAAGGCAGTGGGTAGAATTCCCACTCACATGATCAAATGGAATTTTTGAGGCCCATTGGTCTTAGGCTTAAATCAATTATCATAATCATAACAACATAAAAGAATCTATAGATTAAATCTTAATCAAACACTGAGATGAAATAAAAGATAATTGAATTAACTCCTGATTCAATTGTTTTATCTTGAATTTGGGTTTTCTGATCAAGAGTGTGTAAGGACTTCTTTTTGACAAGATTTTTGCTCTGATTGATGACCTAATTGCACTAGGATTTTTAATCTTTTTGCAACAAGGCTTTGTATATGTATATATCTATTGACTTGGTTTACTTGCATAAGTGTGAGAAAAAGGAAGAACTGAGAAGCTGTGAGCTAAAGAGCCAAAGAGGAAGATAGCCTTGGTTTTCGCCCATCCTATCAGAAGATTGATCATGAAACTTACTTTGATTTGCATGAAATTTGAGTATGTTGTTCATGATATTTTGGATAGTATAGTGCATGTGTTATCTTGAATTTTTCTTTTTCACTATTGGTTGATTTTATATAGTAATTAGTTAAGATTATTATGTAGAGATTCTACCTATTTTGGTGAATAATTTTATTCAAGTTGTTCCCTAAAATTTCTAGGAAGACATTGTTGTATCCATTAATTATTTATTCATGTAAGAATTTTTACTAGATTAGATCTTGTAGTTTTTACTATTATATTGAGGGGTTTTCCACATTAAAAATTGTTACTCTCTTGATTTATTTTTCTGTAGATAATTTTATGTTGGATTTATTTAATTACACAGGAAAAGTTAATCTAAGTAATTTAATATTTTCCCTATAATATATTTTAGTATTTTTTTAACAATTGGTATCAGAGCTTAGTTGTTGCTCTATTATTTGTGATTAAATGAAGGAAAATTTAAGGATGCATGATGATTAAATTAAATTATTCAAATTATTCGTATTGGAAGCCTAGAATGGAAGACTTATTATACTGTAAAGATTTGTTTGATCCAATTGAGGCTAAAGGTATTAAACATGCTGAGAAGACTGATCAAAATTAAAATAAAATAAATAGGAAGACTGCTGGTTTGATTAGGCAGTGGATTGATAGTAACATATTCCATTATGTGTCTATTGAGATGGATGCTCATGAATTATGGATTAAATTAGCCAATTTGTATGTGCGTAAAACTACATAGAATAAAGCCTTTTTAATTCATAAGTTGATGAATATGAAATACAAAGAAGGGTGTTCGATGGCTGAGCATCTAAGCAGCTTTCAAGGTGTGGTAAATCAGTTGACTGCTATAAGTATGATTTTGGATGATGAAATGCAAGCATTGTCATTAGTTAGTTCCTTGCCTAATAGTTAGGAAACTCTAGTTGTGTCTTTGAGTAATTTTGCTCCAAATGGGAAGGTGACATTGATGATCATGAAAGACAACATGTTGAATGAAGAAACAAGAAGGAAAACACATGGGACTTTGAATCATCAGATGCACTAGTTATCGGAGCTGCACGTGGGAGAAATCAGCACAAAAATTTGATGATCATGGAAAGTCCAGAGAAAAATTATAGTCTAGAAATAGAAAGATGTGAAGCATTTCTATTATGGAAGAACATGCTATATTAAGAAGAATTGTCAATAACTGAAAAGAGATAAATCAAGGGAAGAAATGAAGACAAGAAAGAAGATAAAGATACTGTTATTGTTGCATCTGATGAAGAGGTTATGATTGCTCATTATAATGAGTATTTGAATCTCACATGTGAAAACTCTACTTAGGTGGTTGATTCAAAAGCTTCTTACTACATTACTTCTTATAAAGATTTCTTTACATCTTATTTTACTTGCGAGTATGTTACAGTTAAATTATGAAATCAAGGTTCATGTGAAATCATTGGTATTGGAGATATCAGCTTGAAAACTAATATAGGATGCAAATTGCTATTAAAGAATATCATACATGTTCCTGATATTTGCCTCAGTTTGCTCTCTATTGAGGCACTTGATGATATGGGTTTTGAAAGCTACCATAGTAAAAGTAAATGGAAGCTTATAGAGGGGTCTCTAGTTATGGCAAAAGGTGAAAAGATTAGTTTTCTTTATTGAATAATAGTAACACTGTGTAAAGAAGAAATGAATATTGTTGAAGACTCTTATGTGTTATGGCATATGTGCCTAGGTCACTTAAGTGAGAAAGGACTGATGTGTTGGCAAATCAAAACTCCCATCCTATGAGACATATGTCTCTAAAGAATTATACTCATTATTTAACTGATAAACAATATAGAGTTTTATTTTTTAAATCCCCTCCACATAGGAAATCAAATATTCTTGATTTGATTCATACTAATATATGTTCTATGGATTCAAGAACTCTTGGTGGTGCTGTATATTTTATTACATTTATTAATGACCACACTAGGAAAGTTTAGGGTTTATGCTCTAAAAACTAAATACCAAGTGTTCGATGTTTTTACTAAATTTCATGAAAGTAGATAATGGTGGTGAGTACAAAGGTCTATTTGAGAAATATTATGAAGATTATGACATTAAGCTTGAGAAGACTATTCCAAAGACACATCAATAAAATAGGATTACAAAGAGGATGAATCGAACAATTAATGGAAAAATTAGATATATGCTCTCTCATGATAAGTTATCTAAAGCCTTTTAGGGTGAAGTAATGAGAACTACAATATATTTGATTAACATTTCTCCTTCAGCTCCTCTTGATTATGATGTTCTAGAGAAAGTGTGAACTGGGAAAGAAGTCTTATATAATTATTTGAGAGTGTTTGGCTATAGAACATTTGTGTACATTCTAAAAGATGAAAGATCAAAGCTTGATGGCAAGACTAAATAGTGTATTTTATTGAGTTATGGTCATGATAAATTTAGCTATAGATTGTGGGATCTGGTAGAGAAGAAAGTTATTAAAAGCTGAGATGCGATATTCTTTGAAGACTAAACTATTGAAGATCTTGACAACATTAAGAAGCCAAAGTCAGTAGACATTGGTTATGTAGATTTAAGTCCTGAACCTCGTACTATGGTTACTAATGATTATGAGGGAGACACCTTAGCCTGAGGTGCCTATTGATCTAGTTTTACTTGAAAAACCTTTTGAGCCTCAGTTGAGAAGATCTACTAGAGAGCATCTTTCTTCATAGAGATATTTGCCTAATGAATATGTGATACTTATTGATGGAGGAGAGCCTGAGAGTTATGAAGTAGCTATGTATGATGAGCATAGAGAAAAGTAGCTACAAGCTATGTAAGATGAGCTGAATTCCTTGTATGCAAATAAGACATATGAACTGGTGAAGCTACCTAAGGATAAGAGAGCACTCAAGAACAAGTAGGTGTTCAAGATAAAGTCAAATGATAATATCTTACAACCAAGGAAAAAGACAAGATTGGTTATGAAAGGCTTTAGTTAGAAGAAACGGATTGACTTTGAAGAAATATTCTCACATGTGATTAAAATATTTTCTATCAAAGTTGTGCTTGGGTTAGCAACTAGTCTGAATTTAGAAGTTGAGCAGCTTGATGTGAAGATTGCATTCCTTCATGGTGACTTAGAGGAGGAAATTTACATGGAATAATCGGAGGGTTTCAGAGTCAAAGGCAAAGAGCATCTGGTATGCAAGTTGAAAAAGAGCTTGTATGGACTTAAGCAAGCATCAAGGTAATGATACAAGAAATTCGATTCATTTATGATGGATCATGGTTATAGTAAAACCCTTCTGATCAAAGTATGTTTGTGAAGAAATTCTCTAATGATAATTTTTTTCTTTTCTTGTTATATGTGGTTGACATGTTAGTTATTGGTCATGATATGAATTAAATTAATAACTTGAAAAGAGATTTGAACAAGTTTTTTTTTGCTATAAATGACTTGGGATAAGCAAAATAGATCCTTCGCATGAGAATTTCTCATAACAAGAAGAATGGTAAACTATAGTAATTCTAGGAGAGATACATTGAGAAGGTATTGGAGAGGTTTAATATGAATATGTCCAAACCTGTTAACACTCCACTTGCAGGCCACTTTAAGCTAAGTTCACATTAGTGCCTTTTAAAGGAGATACAAAAAGAAGAGATGAGTTTTTGATGTATGCCATAGTATGCATAAAGTTGGATATTGTCCATGCAATGGTGTTGTGAGTAGATTTCTCTCTAATCCAAGTAAAGAATACTAAAAAGCAGTCAAGTGGATACTCCAATATACCTGAGATAAATCCTAAGTTTGTTTATGCTTTGGTACTGATAAGCCTATGTTAGATGGTTATATGGATGTAGAAATGGCTAGTGATGTCAACTCTAGAAAGTCTACTTCAGCATACATGATGATTTTTTTAGGGGGAGCTATATATGTCTTTGCAATCAAAGTTGCAAAAATATGTTGCATTGTCTTTCATAGAAGCTAAGTACATTATTATTATAGAAGCATCTAAAGAACTCTTGTGGATGCAAAAATTCCTGCAAGAGTTGGTCTTGAAGCAAAAGAAGTATGTATTGCATTGTGACAGTCAAAGTGTAATTCGTCTCAACAATAATGTGTCTCTTCATTCAAGGTTGAAGCACATTGAGGTACAGTATCATTGGGTACAAGAAGCACTAGAGATGAAGCATTGACACTTGAGAAAATTTATACTGATGATAATGGTTTAAATATAATGACAAAAGTCTTGTCTAGCTAAAAGTTGATCACTTATATAGAGAAACTGGATTTGGCGGTGTGTACCATTTAGTCGTAAAGGGGAGATTTGTTGGTGATTCTTTTAAATGGGCCCACATGCTCTTTGTGTTTATATAAAGAATGAATAACAATAAAACAAAAAAAAAAGAAAAGAAAAGGGGATTTTAATAAAACTAAAGATTCTTAATCCTTTTGCAACAAAACTTTGTAAATGTATATATACATTGACTTGGTTTGCGTGCAAAAGTGTAAGGAAAAAAAGAATTGAGAAGCCATGAGTCAAAGGGTAAAGAGGAAGATTGCATTAGTTTTCGCTCACCTTATAAGAAGATTGATCACAAAATTTACTTCGATTTGTATGAAATTTGAGTACGTTGTTTATGATATTTTGGATAGTATAGTATATATGTTATCTTAAATTTTTCTTTTTCTCTACTGATTGATTTTAGACAATAATTAATTAAGACTATTGTGTACAGATTTTACCTATTTTAGTAAAAGGTTTTATTTAGGTTGCTCTCTAAAATTTCTTCAAAAGCGTTGTTGTACCCATTAATTATTTATTAATAGAAATTTTTTTCCTAGACTAGCTCCTGTAGTTTTTATTCTTATGTTAAAGGATTTTTTATGTTAAAAATTACTAGTCTTTTAATTTATTTTCCTCTAGATAATTTACGTTAGATTTATTTATTGGCACATGAAAAAAGTTGATATGAGTAATTTAATATTTTATTGTGATATATTTTGATGTTTTTTCGCAACATAAGGGTTCTACACATTTTTCCCATAAACAAAATACGCTGTTTGAAAGGGACATAACCATTGCCCATTGGGTCTCTCAGTCGCATTCTTCTATACAGCAAATTCAAATTATATGGACTAGATGAATATAAGAAATTAAAGAGGAACAACATATTTTATATCAAAACTTTATAACAGTGGTGACAAAATGAAGATATGATGAGATCATGTGCATCCTAGCTTGTTAGGAACGGTGTCTTCTGTCTTTATTAGTCTGGATTCAATTTGATTAGAGAACACTTCAGAAGTAAAATCTTAAATGCATTAAGCTGATGTGAGAGAATCTGTTCTTAAAATTATCTGAAAAAGATTAATCTCCATTGACATATAAATTAATATTTTATCAGCACAAAAAATATAACAAATTAGGCAGAGCATATTGAGACAAGTGCAAGTAGAGTTGAAAGATATGACAAAAATATGTTGACATAATCTATTCACTGTATGATCAGAATGTTGACATACTTCTCAGTTTGCACACTAATACTAGCCAAATAACAGTTTCCTTCACACTTATGTATATAAACCACAATCGGCATCAAAGCAACCCCAAGCTTGAAGCTGAGATTTGGCATCGAAGCTATATATATGTCAAGAATCACATATCTTCAGAATCTCCGCTCCAATTTGTGAGGCACTGAAGCTGCTTATGGAATATTTATGCCTTTTTTCTGTTCAAAATCTATCAAAAAACTATATCTTTATACATTTTTTATTTACTGTCTCTTCAAATACATATTACATGTTTGCGAAATGAGAATATTCATAAAATATATTTTCATTAAAAGAAACTTTTATTGCTTGAAATTAAATGCATATTAAAAAACATAAGAGAATTACAAATTCATCATAATAAAATAACAAATTTAATTTTAAAAGAATAATAAATGCATAACTAATTTAAATAAAATAAATAAACTGAACTTAGTTAAACAAAGAAAACTTGTAACATAAAATAACTTACGTAAAAATATTTTAATAAATATTTTCTATACATAATATTTGTAGGAAAATTTGTGAAATTTTTAATAATAAATTGGAAGAAAATTAAACTTAAAACATAAAATTAATTTATATTAAAATCCACGAAATTCATAAGATTTGAATATTCTTACGTGCTTATGCAAAGTTAGAATTTCTAAGATTATTCACAATTTGGATTCAATACTAATTTTCCATTTCTTGTCCCACTGCATACAAACATTCACATAAGCATGTAGGAAAATAATTTCATAATTATCTGTCCTGTATCTACATTTCCCTATGTAAATCTAATTCCATATTTGAATTCATATACATTCACATTTCAAGTGTGTTCCTAGTCTATTATGAACTCTTTGATATCTGCAAGTTTAAAATTATTTGATTACATAATTTTCATCTTTATTTCTTTGCCCTAATTCACTACTATCCAACATATCAAAATAGATTGGGGATATTTTCAAAACAACAACTTCATATTGAAGGGAGGTAAAAGGTAGAATTCTCACTTATCTAATTAAATGGAATTTCTGAGGCTTATAACGCATGAGTCTATTTTTAGTATTAGTCTTGGCCTTTGGTTTTAAGTATAGATCTATTGTTATAATCATAACGACATAAAAGAATCAATTGATTAAATCTTAATCAAACATAGAGATAAGATAAATGAGAATCAAATTCATGTCTGATTCGACTGTTTTACCTAAGATTTGGTTTTCTAGTTAATTGGAAGAGCACTAGCTAGAGTTCTTCTCAATAAGATTTTAACTTTGGTTGATGGCCTTATTGTACTAGGATTTTAAAACTTCGAATTTCATGTGTTAGTACTGCAAGAAAATCTACTATTATTGAGGATCATGACCGACAAGAGACGTTATAACAAATAGTGTCACAAAATCTTTTATTGACAGTTAATAACTGCTAATAATAATCCTAAATAATTATCAATAGTCATGACAGTAAAATATGTATTTACAAGTATTAACTTATTTAATACTTTTTGTGACTGATAGTGACATAAAATACAGCTTAGTAATAGGAAAATTGACTCATTAGTGATAATCAAAATTAGTTGAGACTAATATTAGACTATTTTTTACGGTCACTATTAATCATAATAAGTATTAGATAAATTAGTACTTATAAAAAATACATTTTTAAAAATTATTACTGTTGATAACTATTTAAAATTATTATTAATGGTTATTGATTGTTAATAATAGATTTTATAACATTATTTATTATAACGCATTTTAACAATCACAATTATCGGTAATAGTAAATTTTCTTGTAACGTGAATTTTGTTAATTTTGTTTCACTTGATGCTATTGATTGATCAACCTTTAGGACTTGGTTGATTAGTCGATTCACTCTCGAGAATGATGACCGTGTTCAACTGATCACCTTCCAGACCTGTGTTCAAGTCAAGTTGACTCTATCGGTGTTACATATTCTCACCCTTAAGGACAAGTTGTCATTGAATTGAGACTAGTCCGCTTGGACTTCTGTCCGTCATAGACTGTCTATATAGGCTGGTTTGTCAAATGGAATGATTTTCTCCAAACCAATCCGCCTCAATCCGTGGATTGATCTGTATAGTTCGTGAGCCTGAACTCTTTTTGAGCCCCTACGTTTGTATCAACAAAACGAGATTTTAAACTATAATCATTGTTTCGGCCTTTTTTTTTTTAATGTATTTTACATTTTTATCTCCCTTCTGTAGTATATTAATGGTGAAAATTTTGTGTAGATAAAAAATTACAAGAAGTAAGAATGAGCTTTGTGAGAGAGAAGGAGTTGTGAAGGAGAGAGAGAATTAGTGAGGAGTTGTGAAAAAGAGAAAAAATTAATGGAAGTTGTCTCGAATTATTAAACAATTAATATTATTATAAAATTATTTTAATATTTTCTTTTTTATTTTATCAAAAAATTAATTTAATTTTGGTCCATATAAAAGAGCCAAGAATGTTAACTTCCACTTAAATTACAGAGGTTAGCAATCCCCAACAATCACTAAAGTGTGAAAAGTTTAACCTTCCTTGGCCGGCAATATTTAAGCGTGAAAGAACCAAACTCTGGTATCCCTTTTTGAGATACATGAATTTAGACATACTATTCTTCCATGCTGTTTGAAAGGGACATAACCACTGACCATTGGGTCTCTCAGTCGCATTCTTCTATACAGCAAATTATATGGACTAGATGAATATAAGAAATTCAAGGAGGAACAACATAAACACATGTTTTTTCATATAAAAAATTTTAAACAGTGGTGACAAAATGAAGATATGATATCATCATGTGCATTCTAGTTTGTCACCAATGATGTTTTCTGTTAGTCTGGATTCAATTTGATTAGCAAATATTTTTCAGAAATAAAATCTTGAATGCATCGAGTTGATGTAAAAGAATCTATTCTTATAATTATTTAAAAAAGATTAATCTCGATTGACACGTAATTTTACACTTTTAATAGTCCCAAAAATATAATAAATTAGGCTGAGCATATTAAGACAAGTGCAAATAGAGTTGAAAGAAATGACAAAAATATGTTGACATAATCTATTCACTCTATGATCAGAATGTTGACATACTTCCCAGTTGGCAGACTAACACAAGCCAAATCACAATTTCCTTCACCCTCATGTATAAAAACCACATTTGGCATCAAAACAACCCCAAGCAGAAGCTGAGATTTGGCATCAAAGAGCTCTCTCTCTCTCTCTATATATATATATATATATATCTGAAGAATCAGAATTCTTCAGAATCTGCTCAGATTTGTGAAGCACTGAAGCTGTATCTGATCTTCAATTAGCTGGCTGATCACAATGACGAAAAAGCAGTTCTGTCACAGGGAATGGCTCAACGATTTCAGTGTGGCTTTTGGTGAGAGTATTGATCAATCACTCTTTGGGTCATGTTTCATTTCATACTCAGATTTTTTTTTTTTGTGAATTTTTTAAGAAATATTTGCACAAAATATTATATTTTAAAAATTATAATATTATATAAATTTTGCTGGTAATAAGTATGTAAAAAAAAAAAAAAAAGATTACATTGACTAAGTTTGCAATATAAAACTTTCAAAAATTATGTTTTTATAGAAAAAATTGCTAGTTTTGCAATAAAGTTGTAAGAGATGAAAATTCGTTATATACACCAGCACATTCCAACCATTTTGTTTCAAAATGTACCCAAAAGTTTGTCCTATCCTCCTTCCCGTCAAATATTGAATATATTCTCATAACCCACAAGAAAATCTATATGAAAATCTTTAAATTCAACACAAATTATGTTTTCTACCTCAAATTTTTGAAATACATAGATGTTACATAAAAAAATTGTGAGAAAAACTCTGCTCAAATTAATTGATACAATTTATTTTTTTACTTTATTTGCAATTTTTTTTCTTTTTGTTCTCTAGAAGGAAATTAACTACGTTATTTGACAGTGCTAAAGAGGTTAGAAATTATAATGAGGTGCATTTGAGTCTATGAGCTCGTAAGTATTAAGAAGACAAAGTGAAAAGTGATCACACACTCAAAAAATCATTGTTGATGTGATAATAAATGCAAAGAGGTGGAGGGTGAATGCAATGAAACATGCATTGCAGCCACGAATTCCAAGCTTTAAGGATAGGGCGTTATCTGTTTCAATTTATTGCTTGTCTTTGTCCGTTGCATATCCACCATTCCTTCCACCGATGGATAGAAAATAAATAACCAACCAAAACCGTAGTTCATGAATGCGCTATGGGCCCCAGCTTTTTTTTTTTTAAATAAAAAGAAATAAAAAACTTAAAAAAAAAATAAAAACAATAAAAAATTTGAAATTTAACTTTTTTTAGAAACTCTAATTTATTATTTTAAAAAAAAAACTTTTTTTAAGCCCATCCAAATAGTGGGTGGTTAATTTTATAAGTGGGTTGGATTCAATTTGGAATGTTTCTCTTCTTGTGAAAGAAGTTTAGGCGGATAATTTATTGTCAGACTCTTTAATTCATATAAGAAATAAATTTTTATTAAAAATTAAATTTTTTAAAAAATAATTTCTTTTATATGCTTTTTAGAAAATTTTTAAAATTGTTTGATTAATAATAAAAATTAAAAATTTCATCTAAAAATTCTTAAAGAGGTATGTAAGTAATTTTTTATAATTTGTAAGAAATAGAACTTTCTATAAAATCTTATTTCTTCTATTTTGTTAATCAGTAGTCAACCAAACAATATATCTATCTACTACTTTTTAAGAAATTATACTTTTTACGTAAATTTCGATCAATCAAACAATTTTGTAGTTTCATTGCATTTGATTTTTTTTTTAAAAATGCATAAATATTTAAATAAACTCGCTTAAACCTCCTTAGTAATATTTTTCAAGTCTTCTTCTAAAATGTGGATTAGTGCTTCTTTGGAAAGATTCCTGAAATCAAAATAATTTTTCTTCAAATTTAAAAGCAATTCATAATTATCGAAAATGGTTGAAAAATTGATCCAATCTCGAAACAATTAATATCATTTTGGAAATATGGATTTATAATTAATTTTAATATTGTCATGCTTGAATTAGAATTTTGGAGCACATTTCAATAAAGAAAAGTAATTCTAAAAAATATGCACTTCAAAAATCCTAGAAAATAACTGTTTTGGATGGTTTCATCAACGGGGAGACAGAAAGATACTTCCTTTCACTTTGTGAAGAGTTGGATCCCCCTCTATAAGAGGCTAAGTTTTAGGAAATAGAGAGAGTTCACATTGTATCGTTATTGAGTGCGCGTAAGAACTCTCGGTGCTACGTTGAATGTGTGGAAGAGAAGAAGAACGGGACTCGTCTGTTTTACATAAAAAGTAAATTTTTATTGTAAGTTAAAAATTTTAGAAAATAAATTTTTTGATGAATTTTATGAAAAATAATAAAATTATTTGATTGACATTGAAAAATAAGAAAATAATTCTCAAGAAATAGAACTTACCTAAAAAATTTAGATAAACAATTTTTCATATTTTGTAAAAAGTAGAATTTTCTAAAAAATATATTTTTTCTTATTTTTTGAGTTAATTACCAATCAAATCATTATAATATTTTCTATTTTTCAAAAAGTTATACTTTTTATAAAATTTTAATCAAATGACTACTCAAGATACATTTTGTCCTGTTTTTAGTGAAATGAATGAGTGGAACTTGGATCTAACCTAACTTTAGTGCAACATACTCTTCAATATTTGTAGCTTTTCAATTAGGGCAGGAGTTGTTGCATCTTGAGCAACGTGGCAAACCGTAATTGCTTGCATGCCCATCACACATAAATAGGACACAGCCTTACCCTACAACATTAAGTCCTCAGCGCTCACGTATCTCTTGAAATACCTATCACCACATTTTTATATCACAATATGGTTGATAATTGTAATATTCATCCGCAATGTTAATGTAGCGTCGAAACTGAAATTTTCCGCCATTTGCTGAAGTAGTTGTTACGTCATCGTAATGCAATTATAATTATAATCACTATCACAATTTAAATTATGATAATAATGCTCGTCAAAATTAACAATATTTATTTTATAAATAATATAACTTAATTTAGCTGTGTACTTAATTTGTCCTTGAATAATATCGACATACAAAAATTAATCCTCCATATATATATATATATTACAATTATATGGTAAAGTATTCAAAATCATTTCTTAAAAAAAAAATAGCACAATTTTCATATTGGTGATGGATTAAATGAATGAAGGTAAAGGAAGGCAAACAAAAAATGATCCAAAGTGACATTTCTGAGTTATGGTCATTCTCTCCTAGTTAATCTCCAACATTCAAACCTCATCTACAAGGATAGAATGAAGCCCTCCTTTGCCGGACTTTCGCTTTCATTATCTTCAGATCAGATCTTCTCTTTCCTAATGAAAAAGTAGAGCCATTCTAGTCAGCTATATAGCCACCCATTTTCAGTGTTCTCTGCACAATGTCGACCACTTCCATCAGCGGCTGGTCCATTTCTTCTGTGTCTCCAGCTCAAACTTCTCTCCGGAGAGTCGCATTGCGCCCTGCAGTCTTCGCCAGGCTCAGCAATCCTCCATCACCACCTTCTTCTTCCTCAGTTCCTCCACTTATCCAAAACAGGCCTGTTTTTGCTGCTCCAACTCCCCTCATCAACCCCACCTGGGTATATATACATAACATTCACTTTCTCTCTTTTCTCTGTGCAATGATAACAAAGAGAGATTTTTTTAGGGAATATGTTCTGATAAAACAGAACTTTAATTATTATTATTGTTTACAATGATAGCATGCAATTTCGAATCCATAATCTTAATGAATTAGTCAAACCGCTCATTGCTATCACTGCTTGCATTCCAGTCACTTTCAGTACAACTTGTATGTTAATTTTCTTGTCTTCCAAAAGTTTTGGATGAAACCCAGAATTCTATTTTCATTTTTGGATCACAATGCAAATGGCAAGTGTCCTAGATTAGGTGAACATGTGTATTTGAATTAATCTAACAGTGTCCACGTATAGAGAAAGTACTGGTTGCAACCTGGAAGATCAACATTTCACTGTGTTTAAAGTTGTGAGCTTTCACGTGGACCACCGTTTGATCTTTGTATATCATCCTCCACGTAGGAAGCTTAGTTAGGTTTTCAGTGACAGGTGTGTGGTGCTGATTTGCTCACAAACTAGCTGGTTCCAGCACCATACCTACTATTTCTTTTAATTGATAAAAAAAATATTTTCTCAAAAAAGAAAAAAACTGAAACTATAAATATGGGTTTAAGGGTCAGTTGGCGTATTCCAAGCCGTATATAGCATCATATTTGAAGAAAAGATCCATTCAAAGCCAGTTTTGACACTTTCGCTACTAATTAATTTCCAGAAATCATAATATAGCTTCTTTTTTTTTTTTTTTCCATATTTTACTGAGTCGAATTCTAAAGGTTTGAGTGCCATTTTTTTTCACTTTTTTGGAGTCACATTTCTAGGTTTTACAATTTATTTGCCTGAGGAGATTAGAAAACTTATCTAGTTCCATTTCTCATTATAAAAAATCTTTAAAAAACCATTTTTTTAATATTTTTCTTTAAACGATGTCGTCACAAAAGTAGTTAAGTTTTTGTTTCAATTTAGTTCAAACTAACATTTATTATTTCGATTTTTTTAATTTTTTGAAGAGAGAGGATATGGGAAAGGACTCATACGAGGAAGCTATTGAGGGTCTCCAGAACCTTTTGAGGTAATCAAATTAACACTAACTCTATTGAAAGCATATAATTAAGAAATTTATTAGCATATATGCCTTCTTTACTATCTGGAAATTAATTATTTGATTTGTATTAATTACGTTTAAATTAAATAAATGAATTGTAGGGAGAAGGGTGAGCTGAGAGCCGCTGCAGCTGCAAAAGTAGAGCAGATAACAGCTCAGTTGGGCACACCAACATCTGATGGCGTAGGATCATCTGAAGCTATTGAAAGAATCAAAGCTGGTTTCATTCACTTCAAGAAAGAGAAATATGAGTAAGCCTTCGTTCTTTATATTAAGCTTTCACTGGGTTTTTCTTGCAATACAATCAGGAATCTATTTGTTTTTTGCTCTCTTCATTCTTTCTTTTAGCTCAAGTAAGCTTTGCTGTTCTCACCATTTCTTTCTGTAATCCATGCAGCAAGAGTCCAGCTTTGTATGGTGAACTTGCCAAAGGACAAAGCCCAAAGGTGGATTATATATAGAAGGCTTTATGGATTTGGATTGAAATTTTGTTGCTTTGAAGCTTGATTTTGTCTTATTTGATATATGTTGCAGTTCATGGTGTTTGCTTGCTCAGACTCGAGGGTCTGCCCATCTCATGTGCTTGACTTCCAGCCAGGAGAGGCCTTTGTGATCAGAAATGTTGCCAACATTGTCCCACCCTATAACCTGGTCAGTTTTCATTAAATAAGATTAATGAGTTTATGATAGAATTATTCTGCTAAAGGACTCCACGTACATTTTGCAGTTCACCCTCTGAATTTAGATTCTTTTGTAGTAAGACTGCATGGACTAGGATTCAGAACAGGAATTGTAGTTATAATTGTTGTATCTGATCTTTGATTTGTGTCGTACCTATAAGAATTTAAGGGCTCCACACATATGGATGTTTATATGTGACAACTGTGGCTACAGTTATTACACTGTACCCGAATTCGAGACCCATGCACCTAGTATCTCTTTCTCTCTCTACAGGACTACTGTGATATTACAAGGAATCTATTTCCCCACTCCTCTTTTATCATGGAAAAATTCTTAGATGAATGTCAAGAATAATTAATATACATATCAGTATTCAATTGATTTCAGGTAGTGTATAATATGTATTGAGGAGATTATTTTTACAATGAGATCATTATGAATCATGTCAATCTTTCCCGTAACTTATAATGCCATTTGATATTATACCTTTGTTTTCAAATTGTGTTCTACTTTTGTTTTTTCTTTTTGGTAACATAATGGTGTTGTACTTTGGACTAGCTTGTTCTAATTTAGACGTTCACTAGCATGTCCTTTTTTTTTTTCTTTTGTTTTACTGTGCTATATCAGACAAGATACTCAGGAGCTGGGGCAGCCATTGAGTATGCAGTTCTGCACCTCAAGGTATCTATCAACAATCACTAAAACAGAATTTGAAGGAGTCATTGTTTTTGCCTAAAAAATTTGAAAATACAAGTGGGTTTGTACCTGAATCTTAAAATAACATTGTGAATTTTGGCTATAGGTGTCCAACATTGTGGTCATTGGGCACAGCGCTTGTGGTGGCATCAAGGGGCTTATGTCTATTGCAGATGATGGATCCACTTCTACGTAAGTTGTTTTGTTTTTGCATATAAAATACACTCTAAGCAAACACACATCGATCACGATCGAGATTCAAAGAATTACTATTTGATACATTATCATGTATAGCACAAACACTTAAAAATTTGTGTTGAGTCTATGTGTCGGACACTAACACTAATACAATAATCTGAACAAGATTAATAGTATTCTTAAAAAATAAAAAGATAAAAATCCAATATTTGATTATTTAGATGTCTTAACTATAGTAAACACCTGTCAACAAGTATCAATTGTGTTTTCATATAATTATATCTATACATCATGTAGTGTCCTACATTTTTAAAAAATTAACTTATTTGTATAATAGTTTCATATTGAGTTACATGCCAACCTCAACATCTATGTTCCAAATAGCATAAGTGATAGTTTTCAATCTTTCATTAACCCTCTAATAGCTTAAACAAAGCTCGAAAGACAAAGTAGGATAAGATTTGATGTCCTGCATAAGAAACTCATCACTTGGATTGGCCATAAGTCATTAATTGGATTTTCTTAGCTTATATAATGATAGAATTAGTGATCAAGAGGAGTTAATTGGTGCTTTTTGAAAATTTTAGTTATTTTTGAAAAAGCAAGTTAAAAACAGGTAGTGTGTAGAGAAACAGGTGGTGTGCAAAGAAGCATGCAGAGTGTAGAGAAGCAGGCATAACGGATTTCAAATAAAACAATGAGCAATAAAATAAATGTTACAAATTTAAAATGCTCAAAGTAAAAGAGTAGGATATATAGAGAGTTATGCAAACTTATTTATAGATATTCGATTATTGAAAAGGAATATCTTTTAAGTCTATCCCTTTCTATCAAGGTCCAATTGATTGCTTTGGGGTTATCTACTAGCTTATTTTCTTACAATACTTTCACAAACTTTTCCTGCTTGATCTTTTACAAAGACTCAAGTTATTTTACCTTACAATTCAAGGATCTACTACTTAACCTCTCATTAGCACTCTAGTAATCCTACTTTATAACCCAATGATTTCCTGGCCTTATCAAGGCACAATAAATCACCTTATCCTAGGGCACAACCACGCTGGCTTCTAAGACTTTAGCTAGAAAGACTCTCTCTCTATCTCTCTCGATCCAAGCCAGCGAATTCAATTAAAGTATGAAAGAAAGATTTATCTCAAAGAGACTGCTATTTTTTACTCTTTTCATAGAGTAGATTTGCAAGTGAATAGCTCAAATTACAAGAGGATATGACACTTACAAGGATTTTTAGCTAGATTTCACAATTTTGAATGTAGCTCTTGTATCTTTTAAGGTTCTCGTCTTGTTCTTTTATATATGAGGTTTTGGTAGTGACCTTTGAACACTTCTTAGGGCAAGAACATTTCTTAATGGTCAAGGATAGTTTCTAATTGCATTAATTACATTTTTTCTGGTCTCTAAAGTATTTCTCCAACTGTTTTACTTCTTCAGAGCGAAGAACAATCGAATGACTAGAAGAAACAATCTGGACTAATTTTATATTATAAATATGCAACTTAGAGACAAGGCCAGCTATAAAACACTTTAGCACATATGTTAGTTTCTGTATATGCAAATGAAAAGAGTTGTCTTGCAATGCAAGCCTATCACAAGCACCTTTTCAAACAAAGACGATTTTATCCTTTTCAAATATTCCTTAAATAATTCTATTTCTTGTTAGAATCAAACCTTAACTTTTCCAAACTGAATTAATTCTTTTTAACTAAATTTGGACCATGAAAAAATGTAATAATTTTATTCAAAGCAATTCATCATCAAAATATGTTAGAGGATATTCTAATAAATAAAAACAATATATAACAAAGAGAATATTTTTTTTGGATCAAAGCTCAATGAACTTCCTTGAAAAAAATTTGAATTATTGCCTCTGATTTGTGTTGTGCAGTGAATTTATAGAAGATTGGGTCAAAATTGGTTTACCAGCAAAGGCAAGAGTGAAATCAGTACATGGCAATGCACCTTTTGGAGATCTATGCACACATTGTGAGAAGGTATATATCAGACATGCAAAATCTATATACCAATTTGTGAGGATATCATTTTAATTTACATTATAGGGGATGCAAATTATTAATTAAATATACTTCAATTTTTTTTTTAATAAATTTCCAGGAAGCTGTGAATGTATCTCTTGGAAACCTTCTAACCTACCCATTTGTGAGAGAAGGCTTAGTGAACAAAACTTTGGCACTGAAAGGAGGATACTATGACTTTGTTAAAGGGAGCTTTGAGCTTTGGGGCCTTGAGTTTGGCCTTTCTCCTTCTTTATCTGTATGAATGAGCATCAACCAATAATTATTATCAATTAATGTCGTCCCTCTTCTTTGTTCCCTTAAAATTAATATACTTTGTAATTACCCTATCATGATCTACATATTTATTCTAATAAACTAGTCGGAGTTTCCCCTCAATTCACAAAGTTTCGTGAGTAGTGTTAGTAGTACTGTTAACAAGAAATTCTTTCATGTTTCAAATATATAATGTGTTATTATTCTAGCTCGTAGAAAATGTCATTTATTAATTTTTCTGGTTTCCAATATTTTAAAATTAAATTAAAATGAAACATTTAATATAAGGATTCCATGAAATTGATATATGGCAACAAAGATTACAAATGATTTGCATTTATTGAATAAGAGCAAAGACATATATTACAGTTGAAACATAACAAGAATTTTTCATGATTAACATTTACAAGTTGTTACAACAAAGATCACAAATGATTTACATTTATTAAAAAATTGTGAATAGTGATAGTGAAAGTAGCATTTTCATAACTTCATATATTAAAGTTGTTTTTTTTAAAGAGTTTAAATTTTATCTGCTATCAATGTAAAATCTTTTACCAATAGTATTAGTGAATAAGAAAATGACACGACAACACATTGGTAGATGATAATATAAAACTAATTTACTCTAAGAGGATCAAATTTAAATTCTTTTTAAAATAAAGGAATAATGCAGTTTACTTATTTGTAGTATGACTTTAGTTTATTTTAACCTTCTGTGGATTAAAGTGTCAAAATTAATTCGTCTATGATTTGCAATTAACACTTTACTAGCTTAAAGTAATTTTTTGTCAAAAAAGAAAAAAATATAGAATTTGGATGCTTTTATCACATGGTCTTCTTTTACTGTTAAAGCAACAAAATTAAACCAAACAACAAGATCTTGATGAGCAGCTTCATGGATGAACTATTTGATGCACTAATGGGCATTTTGGGCCAAAATTAAAATTTAATGCATTTTGGGCCAAAATTAAAATTTAAAGATATATTGCTAAATCTAAAATTCATTCTTAACTCTTATGTTTTTTTAATGAAGGAAAGAGATAAGGTGACAAAAGTATGTGAGTTATATTTGTTTCTTGATAAAAAAAATTGCGGTTGACAAAATGCTAATAAAACAAACTACAAGTGAGTTAATTTCAATTCTTTAAATTATAAATTGATAGAACAAACTCATTGATGGTTGCCAAATCCAATCAAAATTAGAAAATTTATAAGCAAACTACCCTATACTTATAGTATAAGGCAACACCAGGTCGAGCCTTTAGATCATTCTAATAATAGCAATCAGATTAACAGATAAAATGGACCGGGGGGGGGGGGGGTTTGGTAGTAACTATTCTAACAACAAACAACAATATAGAGATGTAAACAAAAGCAAACAAACAACCAGTCCAAGGGAATTAACTAAACTTGAGATTAATGTATCCTTGATCACTAAATATTTATCCAATTGTTAATCATATTCCTGGCCTTAAATCATAATAAGAAGCCTTGAAATGATTAATGAGTTCTTTACTAGATAAGCATCTAGCATTTGGCTGATTAAGGTTAAATAGATTAAGCATCCTATTAAGCCAAAATCATCCTAAGAAATCAGAACTTAGCCACTCAATGCATTGTTTAGTTTCTACTATCCTTTTTGTACAAGTGATTATTAAGCAATAATTATATTAATATCTAAATCAAATGAAGCCATTGAATTCAGAATTCATAGTAAAACAGTGAGGAAAGGAGAAGGAATGACAAACAATTGAATGCAAGGTGAAAGCAGAATCTTAGCATTAATTTTTAAGCTGTTAATCTCTTGGACTGATTACAAAGTTTAGCCTTCTATCAAAATTATAGAGAAAAGAAGAATAGAACCAAAAACGTGCTCTCTCTGAAAAACTCTTTCTAAAACTAAACTAAAAACGCTGTCTCCACTAAACTGAAGAGTGCTTAATTAGGAAAAGAAGCTAGCTACTAGTTGGTGGAGTAGGGTAATCATGATGGGCTGGTGTAGTCTGGTTTGCTTGCTGCTACTCCATTTGTGTGTAATGTGCTAATGTAGATTGATTCTCTGGTTTTTTACTGACTTATTGACTTACAGTTGGTTGAATGTGGAGCTAGTGCAAGGGATAGTCATTGGGCTCAAGTTTCATGTCAATTGGGGCCTAAAAATCACATTTAGCATAGGCCCAACTCGTCAGCATTCTGCCTCTGTTTTGTAGCTCATTTTTCATGCCCAAGATGATGTATTCAAGTCTCATGAAAGATGTAACCTTGTGTCTCAACTTTCATTTGGGCTTAGTTTGACTTCATTTGGACTTCTACAGCTTCAGATATTTCCTGATGAGTGCTCAGAGGTTGGGCTGCATGAGACAGACTGAGACAGCATTCTGGTTTTAACTTGAGCTCCAATTTCAGATATCCAATTGTAAGATTTAGCCTTAGAGGTCTTCATGAAAGTTGTAGAGATATGTCTTAGCTTTCCTACAAGATAAGAATCACATTAATTAGATAATTGTAGCTCAAGTTATAGTCAAAATACAGAAACTGCTCAAAAGGCCAGATATTGCAGAATTTTCTCTAATGATGCCAATTGACACCACACCATGAACATGTAATAACATAGCTGAAACAAGTCAATTTGGACCTTCAAAAGCTCAGTGAGAGGATAATTAAATGAGTAAAATATTTTGTTATCACTCACATCAAATCATAATGAGTAAACTATATTTTTTTCATTAAAATTGAAGAAAAAAATGATGAACAAAGTGTAATTAAGGTCTTTCATTCATTATGCATTTTTCTTCTTTGGTAGGTAAAAGATCTGGTCACAATATTTTGCACTAGAAGTTATAGATTCATGCTCAGAGGCATTAGTTAGTAGTGGAACTTTATTATACAAAAAATATAAATATGACACTACATATGAAATGGGTTATTTATGTATAAAGATAACCTCTATCGCTGAAAGGTTTCTTAAACATATTTCTAGTTCCCTATATTCAAGCTTTAGCTAGATGTCAAAATGGATTGGTCTAGGACTTGTATAATTTCGCCTGACCTAAGATTGGAACTGGTACAAAAAATGATAACAGTGGCTTGACCTGCTAAGGAATTGGTCTAAAATAATCCAACCTAACAAGCACTTGGTACTAGTAATTGTTAACTTGTTGGGCTATTGAGTTAGCCTGTTAACCTGGTTCTGTTAGGTTAATGGGTTAGCTTACTAGCCTAGTAATATAAGATTATATGATCAGTGTGTGTATGTATATATATTAAAATTATAATTTTAATATATTAAAATAATGTTAAATAACTTTTAGTGTTAACATTAATGAATTTATATATTTAATATTGTCAACATATATTACAAAGTTTTATTAAAATAAATAATTATATTTAATTTAATAAAATTAAAATTAATTACATAATGTAATTATGATAAATAAAATAATATATTAAGTAAACTAATATTTTTAATTTTTTGGACATAATCAACACATGAACAGGGAAAACGAAGTGTTGAAACTTCATGCCAAAAAAAAAGTGCTAAAACTTGAAAATTGAAACAAATGTGGAAAGCATTTTCCCATGGTTGATGTTGATTTTGGCCATATATGGCATTATGGCTAATAGTTTGCTTGCTTTTTAGTCTGTTGTACTATTAGACATTTTGTTGTCTTTCTTTCAATTAGTCAGGCTAGCCAGTGCTTGCAGTTTGCATTTGCACATAATGGCTACTTACATTTGATTCCTCCCATTTACTTTATCAGTTGAAACAAAAACAAAATCCCCTTCTTCATCGAAGCAGAGAAATGTGAGAGACTAAGAGCTGAGGTGAAACCCCAACCTTTAACCTATCATGATGGTCTGTCAACACCAAAAGCAACCCGCCAACCTTTGCTAAAGTTCATTACATGAAATGGAGCATGGTAAAGCTCGTGGTTGCAGCTTGAATGACTGATCTTCCTTATTCTGCCATGCTATTTAAACAAGTAGGGTTCAGCCCTCTTCTCTATCCAATACTGTGAAATTGATTTTCTTTGGAGGTAGATTTCAACCCTTAATCATCCTAATATGTGTAATCTTAAGCTTAGATTAAGGTTAGGGTGAAATGTGAAGGACTAAAGCTTGTGGGTGGGGATTTTGAAGAAATTAATTATTGTTGTCTTGAGCAGTAGATTTTAGCTGAAGTATGGTATTGTTTGAATTTTTACTGCATTTGTTGAAGGAATTTTCATAAGATTTGGGTATTGTATAGTAATGGCATTTGGGTTTGAGTTTGCCATGTTTGTATAGATTTTAGCTAGGCATTTAGATTTAATATACATTCTAAAGGCTTTAATCACTACCCATCGACTTCAGTTAATATGTAAATAGTTTAATGAACTATGGGTGTAAGTAGTCACTAGCTAGTTTTTGTTTAGGAATTAGAGCATAAGGCATTATGTGAATTACTGTAGAGTTCTAGCCTAAGAAAAGATGTTTAAAATTTTGATTAAAATAAATTGATAGGATTAAACAGAAATGATGATTAAACTATGTAACGAATGTGGTAGGGACTTGAGGTGTGCCAACTTGAAATCTTAAGGGAAAGCTGAAGATGTTGGAAGCAAATTCAAGTGAAATGCCATAAAGAACCAAGCTCTAAGAGGTTAGGAACTATGATTGGATAGTTTACTTTCTTTGCATATATATTTGTATGTTGATTTTAACAACTTTAGTTGGGATTTTATCTTAAACTAAAGTTTTGAATTATGTATAGTCTTAATGTGTGCTTATGATGAATTGAGACTTCATGTCTTGGTATATTGCTTCCATACAGTATTGGTATTGAAAACTAGTTTTATGAGGTTAATGTTATTAGAATTTGCAATGAAAATGTTTGACATGCTTTTGGTGCTTGAAAATCTTGATTTTTGGGTAAAAGATGTGTTATGGTCTTTAAAGCATTTTATAGCAGAAATATTGGCAACTTGGCTTATAACATATTGATACATTGAATTAACAAGTATTGGCATTTGACTTGACAAATGATGAAATGGTTTTTTATGATTGATTGATGAGTTCTTTGTAACTTAAAGTTTTGGATTCCTTTGGAGAATTCTTTTAGGAAACCTCAAAGTACACTTGGACTATGAAAATTATGGTCCTTTACATGATGGAGGGATATGGGGAGGTGTACATGGTGGAAGGATAAGGTTAATGGTGAAATTAACCCATTGAATAATTAAGGTTGGCTAGAGGAAATCAACAAGGAGTCTTATGGTATCTTGCTATCTTTCGTAATCCCTCTCTCACTTTCATTGGTTTGAACACTTACACTAGTTTTTTTTTTGTCTCATTTATATGTAAGGTTTAGGTTGTTTACTTACCTACTTGAGTATTCAATTTGTTTGCATACTCATTTACTTACATGAAATGTCTAGATTATCTACTTATGTTTTTCCTTATTGTTTTTAAACAACTTAGAAAAAAGAGAGAGAGAAAGATGATATGGACGTTTTATGCCCTATTGGTTTTAAACTCTACAGGAGTATCAAATTTATATTGTGATTTAGTTTATCTTATTTGCATAACTAGAAGAACTATTAGTAAAGTTTAAGGTTGTTGAGATTGGCAAAGATAATATACTAAACTACATAAGCTTATAGTCAGGCTAAGTTTAGGTTAAATCACAGAGATTAGAGATTAATCTAATGTATTAATAGTATAAGGCAGGGGGTTTGCAACTAACTAATCAAAAAATGAACATAAACAAACTGTATCAACATAAACAAGAGAATTAAAGGTAAAATGGGAAATCTAATGAAAAAGCTTCAATCCTAGGGACTACTACAATCAATTCTGCGATTGATCATTGACACAAATATTTCATTTTCTTCTTGATCGCTTAGCTAAGAGTTAAATTAGGCCCAATACGTAATTAATTTTTGCTAATTTATCTCTAAATTGGCTAATCAAGCCTAGCACTCGATTAACTTTTATTACTAAATTGCTTGAAGCCTAATACCTTAACCAATTCACTAATAGCATTAAGATCCCAAAATACCAAAATTAATTAATAAAATCACCCTAGCAGCAAATTTATTAATTACCCTTAATTCTCTAGGATAATTGACCCACACCAGCGTGCAATCAAAAACCCTATTGCTACTCAAGTCAAAGAGCTATAAACAATATTAATTATAGAAGTTTAGCTAGTAATAAATTATAATAACCAATTAATTAATAGGCCTTATTAATCAATCATGCAAAGCTATTAATGGAATTAAAATTGAGTATCAAGAGAATTAAATTAGGAATAAATTAACAATAGAAATAAGTTTCACAATTAACAAGATAATTACACAAAATTTCCTTCAGATTGAATAAAAGGTTTAGCTACACATTAAAATAAAAATAAAAACAAAAATGGAAGAGAAGAGAAGACCTTAAAGGGGTTGGTGTTCTTGCCCTAGCGGAGCTCTTCCTCTTTTAGAAAAGTAGAGAATTTGAAAAGAGTGTAAAAATTAGTAAGATTAGGTATTAACTGAGCTTTTATATGAACTCACTGTACTTCCTCTACTTGGGCTGCTAATTAAGGTTGGAAGGAGGCACAATTAGATATAAGTCCCTTCATAGGAATTGTGGCTCTAACTCTTAGCAATCTAATGGCCTTGAACTTGCTTAAAATTCAATCTCTAACTCAAATTATGGGCTAAAAATTGAAACAATCTTGCAGAGTAGCCCAACCTATAATAAAATTTGTCACTTGAATCCATAGCCTTGAAACTTAATTAAAATATTGTAATTTCACCTCAAGCCCTTCATAAAAGTTGTGAAGGTAGGTCTTAGCTATCCAATGAGCTTAGGTTCACACTAAAATAAGGGATGGAGCTTCAATTATGATTAACATACTAAAATTAGTTCTAGGTTAGCTAGTTAGTACTCTATTTTGACTTTTGGGCTTAATTTCACCTTCAAATCTTAGCTTTCCAGAGACATAAAAATCACTAAAAACCAAGTTTAGAACTCAAGATACATCCAAAAATCTGAAACAATGCCAAATTATAAAATTAATCCAATTAAGCTAAAAAATTGACCAAACCACAAAATCAATTAGAAGTATCCAATTAGGCGTATAAACATGACAGAAGACTAAGTACAATAGGGATATAAAATGTGTATAAATTACATTCATCAAATTCTCTCATATTTAGCTCTTGCGCATCCTCAAGTAAGACACCGAAAACAAAACAAAACAAAACTCAAAACAAAAACTCTATCACTACCTTTTCAATAATGATGAGAATGCAAAACCAAAAGTAAGGAAACAACTAAAATTTCAGGGGACATAGCATATCATGAAGCACATTCTTGACAATTCCAAACTCAAAATTAACTAGCAATGCAATTTAATTCAAAAGAAAAGTAGATCAATTTGGTAGACCCTCACAAGATGAGCTCCCTATACAACTTTCTTTATGTTTAAGATGGGAAAGTGTTTCACTCAATTTCAATCCATGAAAATGCACTATCATAAGCTTAATTATTATCTAATCTCTACTAGTCAAATTACATGTATAACACAAATCAAAAGGACTTCTCAAGGGTTATAATATGGCAAAGGAAAAAGGGAAGGAAAAGAATAACAAGGATATGAAAGTGCAAAATCAAAGAGACTAATAGAGCATTGTGGCATAGATTTAAACAAGCAAAGAAGCAAATAAAGCCAAAATCTACATCCCAAGGTTTTACATTCATCACTTCTCTTTTTTGCTTTTATTTTTTTTTTCACTTTTTCACTTTCTTTTATTTTGAGCTCTTTCTTTTTGAAAATTTTCTTTTTTTTTTCAAATTTAATTTTCTTTTTTTTTTGTTTTCTTTCTCTTGAATTGCATTAAACTTTATTTTTTTTTCTTAACCATTGTGATGTTCACATTTGCCTTTTCACTAAACAATTAGCACATCTCCACACTTGTTCAATAATCCATCCTACCAATGAATTACATGTTCTACTAATCCTTAAGGTTAGGAAAATGTAAAGATGTTCAAGACTTGGCTTTCTAATGGGTGCATAGCAAGAAAAAGGTCAATAAGGCTCAAAAGGGCTTAACAATGGCACATTGCAAGGTAGGCTAAAAGGGAAAAAATGGCTCAATCAAAGAATGCGTTAATCATATTCATGCATGCATGTGCCAATGTAACCTCAAAAAGATTCAAAGCAAGTTTTAGAGCAACAATTTCATGAAAGAAAATCACAAATAGGAAAGAAGAGAAATCTGATAAAAATAATTAGTAATGGCTTAAAATCTTATAGGCTATATGTTTACTAGAATTAGTCACAAACATTTCAAACTTCATTATTGTGCTAATTCAATTCAAGGATCAAAAAGTAAGATAATCCATTTAATCATGCTATCTAACCATCAAAATCATTTGTAACCTATTTAAGGTCTAAACAAACTTATCATCATTAACAAACACTCAAATGAATAAAATAAACAATTTTTTTAAACACCAACAAAAAAAAAAAAATCCTAAATTCTCTTCTCACACTTAAATTTTATATTGTCCTTAATGAAAGCACAAATTCAGCAACAAATAATAGACAATTAAAATAAAAAAGATAAGGAAAATGGTAAAAGCTTGGGTTACCTCCCAATAAAAAGAGATAGGGAAAATGGCAAAAGCTTGGATTACCTCCCAATAAGTGCCTTTGCTTAATGTTGTTAGCCTGACAGAGCGTTGGTTCTTTACTTAACTAGGTTCGAGAATTCTTAGGGCTGTAGGTAGTGATTACCATTAGGAACTCCAAGACCCATCTTTAGCTGCATGAAGTTCTTGCTATTGCCAATTGTTGCCTTTGATTTATCCTTGCCAATCAATTCTAGAACATCCTGCACTATGCAATTAGTAGTATCAATACAAGACATGGAATAATCATCAGAAGGGTACTGCATGTCCTCAAAGATGTAAATAGAGCATTCATTCTTTAGGCAACTAGGTCCAAGAATTCTTGGGGATTTAGGAACTCCAGAAAGTATCTTTAGCTGCATGAAGTTCTTGCTATTGCCAATTGCTGCCTCTAATTTATCCCTGCCAATCAATTTTAAAACATCCTGTACTATGCGATTAGCAGTATCAATACAACATTTGGAATAATCATCAGGATGGAATTGCATGTCCTCAAAGGTGTCAAATTTTATGATATCACCATCAAATTCCATGGTAAGAGAATCAACATAGAGATTTATTTTCATCCTAGAGGTTTTAATAAAGGTTTTCCTAGAATGATAGAAGTTAAGTTATTTGAAGGATCATCTGACATTTTCAAAATATAAAAATCTACAGGAAAGATGAAATCATTCATCCATTCTAAAACATCCTTAACAACTCTTACATGAATAACATTAGACCTATTTGCCAGTTGTATAACAATATTTGCTTTCTTCAAAGGTCTTAATTTCAAAGATGTATAGCATTTATGGATGCACTTGCTGGGTTTTGATGCAGCAAGCACAGTGGAAAAATTAAAAATTTTCAAAACCCACCAAGGATCCATGCGTAAAATATAAACTAGTTGGTTTAGATAATACCTTATTACATTGTGTTTAATGCAGAATGCAACAACACAGGATTCATCTCCTTAAGGTGTTGCGATTTGATCCAGAAGTCAGCAACGATGAATCTTCATCTCCTATGATGCTACGGTTGGATGGGATATTGAGGCTAGATGCAAAAATCACCAACATAGATTGACAAATTAGTATCTCTATGGTATCCACACATGAGGAAGACAAAATTTCGATCTCCCGGATGGAACGGCCTCTCTCACTGCGTCTCTACTAGAAAATGTCTCTCTCTCTCTTTCTAAGATCTTAATGATGTTTCTGAAAAACCATTTTTTCAATTTGGCTAACTACTCACTAATCCCTTAAATGTTATATTTATAATACTAGGGTTTAGTGAGAAAAGACCTAGGCCTAGTCTAACTGAAAGTCCTAGTCCTAGCCCAACTGAGAGTCTTAGTCTAACAGAAAGTATGGATAGATTTATGGGCTTAAGTTATTGACTTAGTCTAACTAATATCAATAATTAAGCCCAATGTAGTATAACATTAATAGAGCCCAATGTAATAAAATTCAATATTATATTATATTAGGCTATATTTCAAGGATCTCTTAATCTAATTAAGATTCCTAATTATATTACATTAATTCTAATTTTGTCTTATTCTTTATGTGCGACCCTGTAGGTTCTTATTATGTTAGCAATGATACTAAAAAATAATCTAATTTTAGCATCATGGATAGTGAGCGGTATCTAGCAATACATCACTACCACCCAAGTAATAAGAATGTCAGTGATTTGACATACCTAAACAGTGATCAATGTTCTATGTATCTTAGTCCCTTTTGTTCGAATATCCAGATTGAACTTGAGGCATGGAATGTGTCATCCTCTTAATAATTCAATCTATGTT